>UYYA01000699.1:0-37303 GCA_900624975.1 Angiostrongylus costaricensis | reverse complement strand
AGTTAAGCCTGCCATGAAAATTATAGAAGGCAGAAAACAAAACGTTAAAACATTGTGATTTCAACTACAGCCATAGCTTAACTGGGTTCTATGCCGATTTGCGCTCCCCAGATCAACCCCGCTGACGGGTGATTGCTGTGGCAAAAAGATCGATAGAAATAGCTGAGAGACGTGCGAAACAAAGGACCCGCATGGTGTGGTGGTGAACGCGTTACTCCCCGGAAAGGATAATAGCGCGTTCGTTCCCCACCATAGACACCTGCGGTCCAGAGTTTTGCAAATATCTCAGCAACGTTGTGGTTGTATTTCGCTTAGTAACCTGCCATGAAAATTATAGAAGGCAGAAAACAAAACGTTAAAACATTGTGATTTCAACTACAGCCATAGCTTAACTGGGTTCTATGCCGATTTGCGCTCCCCAGATCAACCCCGCTGACGGGTGATTGCTGTGGCAAAAAGATCGATAGAAATAGCTGAGAGACGTGCGAAACAAAGGACCCGCATGGTGTGGTGGTGAACGCGTTACTCCCCGGAAAGGATAATAGCGCGTTCGTTCCCCACCATAGACACCTGCGGTCCAGAGTTTTGCAAATATCTCAGCAACGTTGTGGTTGTATTTCGCTTAGTAACCTGCCATGAAAATTATAGAAGGCAGAAAACAAAACGTTAAAACTCGTCCTATATACTTCCTTGTTACTCGATTTCTGGATTTTAGCCAAATTAACCCGTAAAACACAGCTCACGCAAACGAGGACACACCCACGCACGCGTGTATGAAAACGTCCTCGTGTGTGGTTTTGTTTCGCGATTAACACCTTATCCGCCACGTCGGAACGCACCACGTTTATTCGCTCCTAAACGGCCTCTATGATGGTAATCCGCGGTGTAATATTCTTACCCATCCTCAACGTACCTTCAATGAAGTGTTTGGTTGCTTACGTAAAAGGTATAGATCGTCTCAAAATTGCCATTCAGATTTAGGCGTTCTTAAATAACAGTAATAATTTAGCAATCTCTTCATGCTTCTCATTGAACAGTGCTATATTGTATGCTCTTTTTGTTGTCGGTTGGATGAGGTCCATTATAGCTATCATTTATGGTAATTAGTGCCCATGTTAAGCTTGCTGATATGTGGGACAAAAGCTAAGTATATTCATGGATTGCTCTACGAGTTTTTCTAAAGCAGACAAAAGCTTCCTTCTTGGAGGCCACTCTTAACTACTTCTCATGTACTTCGCAGCCAGTCGGTTGCAGACTTTTCACCGAGCTGACGTACAAAATATAATCCGCGCATATACACGAATCCATCCATAAACACAAACGTGATTACACTTATCTCTATGTGAGAAGCGTTGATCAGTCAAGCACGGTAGAAAGAGAGGTATATCGTGAAGACATCGCTTAAAAACACTTGCGTATCCCAAAAAATAGAAATTTATTTCTTATCTGAGTATTAAGCATATTTCCCTCAGCTGCTGCGCACCAAGAGGCTTCGCAACTTCATAATCTATGGTGAATACGTTATTGTGAGATAACCGTGGTCACCATTCTACGTTATAAAAAGTGAGGACGAAATGATTGTGAAAGAAATAAGCATTTCAAGGTGTGTAAGTCAATGCCGCCAACAATGGAACGCAATAAGTTTCCGAAGAAGGAACTGAGACCAATAAGGAGCGTTATAACAATGAATTACGAAAACATGCGAAGACTTAAGAACAGGTAATATTTAAGGCCAAGGTAAGTGTTTTCAGCTTTTAGTTTCACCTCTTGTCTAGAGCATTTTTATTTACCTGCTTAGCAACCTGTTACGTGTCTTCTCATATATTTCTTTTGAGTTCTGTATTCTTTCCGTCGAATTCAGTTCAGTTTAACTATGAATGCAACCACAAATCCTCGCAATGAAATTTTGTGGCTTTGCACACCTAAGACGGATTTTTTTTCTGAATAATGTCAGGTCCATAAAATTTGGCAATCGTAGAAAGGAACGTGTTGGTCGTAAGAGCCCACAAAGGAAACCAAAAGCAATTTCCGCTGCGAAGGAGCGTCGTGGTGTCACGGTGCTCGGCATCATACTCGGATGCTTCACCATTTGTTGGGCACCGTTTTTTGTGTGAGTTCTACATGCCGACGACTAGAAAAATTTAAAGCTATGTTTTATCTTATTTATTTGCTTCATAAAAAGCGACACCAGAATTCCTTAGACGAATAGTCAAAAACTTGAGTGATATCGTACCTACATTCACAATACTAAAAAAGTTTTTAATAAAGTTGGCACGCATAGATTAGAAACTAGTTCTGAGTTCTTCAAGTGGTCAGTGAAGTAAAACTCATATGGCCCCGATTCTCAAGCCATGCTATATCATTAATTAGCTTCTTACTCCCTGAAAAACTGGTTTCGCTGGTGATCAGTAAGAAAGTTTTATTCAAATATTGGGAATAAGTGCCAACAGACAGAAAAGTTCTTTTTTTCAGATCAGGTCAAGTGAAGTATTTCTCCTTAAGAAAAAGTTCATTATTCTTTCTATAGAATTTAACAAGTCTTTTGAAGGATGTACGTAGTGGTACAATTTTGTAAAGAGTGTAGCCCGAATCCTCACATAGAGATGTTCATCACCTGGCTCGGTTATAGTAATTCAGCTATGAATCCTATCATCTATACAGTAAGTTATTAAACGCCTTTATTTTAATATCTCTTAGATATGCTTAGCACTTTCAATTGCCTTAATTGCTGTTTTCAGGTATTCAACAGAGATTATCAAATCGCCTTAAAAAAACTGTTCAGTAATGAACGAAAGCTCGGACCATCAAGTGCCGTCTGACAACAGTCATATCGCAATTCTCTTTCACGGGATTGTTTTTTCAATTTACTTTTTACAGTGGTTCATAATGTATACAGATACGCACATATATGTTATATATAATTCCAGTGTTGTTTAGTATGTCGAATGAAGCTTTTTGCTTTAACAGTTTAAAACATTAGCAGTAGGCCCTTCGTTTCGCCTGCCTCTCATCTAGTTCCATCGATCTCTGCCATCAGCAAACAGCCCATTAACGGGTTTGATCTGGGGACCCACATCGGAATTAAACCCACTTAAACTGAGGCTCCAATTAAGCTCACAACGTCTGCTTTTTATTTTTTGCCTTCTATAACTTTTATAGTAGGGTATTAAGCGAAATCACCTGTGTCACCTGTATCATCTGTAGTCCAGTTGATCATCGAGTGACTCAAGCGGGCGCCGGCAAATCTTCCATTTTTCCCGGTCTCATGCAAGAGTACCCCAGTGGGTTTTGCTTACTCTAAAGATTCGTCTAGGTTCATATCTTTCTTTTAGGCTCTTCGTGAAGAACTCTGACTTCTGCGTCGGTAGTCTTTCTGCAGTACGTTTGACATCCCGATTAATCCAGTCACTAACGGCTCTTGTCCATCGGTTGTCATTCATACGCATTACGTGTCCGGCCCACCTTATCTTCGACTGTTTGACGTACAGAGCGGCATCTTTGGTCTTTGATTGTTGACTTAGGACGGAGCTTCAGATCCCATCTCTTACTTGTGTGGAACGGGATATTCTTAGCATCATCCTTTCGACTACGCGTTCAACGATGAGCGATCATTCATCCTCCTTACGCATCGACTAGTTTTCTGACGCATACGTTAGAGCAGGAAGTGCCGTTGAGTCGAAAAGGTGGTCACGGAGTCGGGTGCTCATTGTTCTCTTTACTACATCCTCGACGCTCTTCAAAGCTCCCCAAGCCGCTCGTTTTCTTCTGCTCTGCTGTGGAGCTAGGTCGTTCATCAAATTGATTTCCTGACCTAGATAGACATTATAGAGCATTCGGAGATATTCGCTCCGTTGAGCGTGAATAGGGCATACGGAACTAATCCGTTTCTCATTAGCATCGTTTCTGTGAGATTTAGTCGAAGACCAATCCTTCTACAGGCTCTGTCAAAGTCGGCAAGCACACGTTCTGCTTGGCTAATGTTTGGTATTATAAGGACGATGTCATCAGCAAAGCGAAGATGGTGTAACTGCCGACCATCGATTTTCACCCCTATATTATCCCATTCCAATGTTCGCATGACGTTCTGGAGAGTGACGGTAAATAATTTTGGCGAGGTGGTACTACCTTGCTTAACGTCTGTTTTGACTTCAATGTTCACATCGTTGTGGAATGGTGATATCTTGGTTGTGAAATTTCTGTACGGCTCACGAGGAATCTTTATGTACTGGGCAGTGTCTTCTTGACTATCAAGGGCTTCCAAGACTGCTTCTATCTCAACTGAATCAAAGGCCTTCTGTAAATCGATGAAAGTGAGACAGAGCTCTTTTGTACACTCGCGATACTTCAATGAGCCTTGTTATCGTGTGGATGTGGTCCATCGTACTAAATCCTTTTCGAAACCCTGCTTCCTCACATGGCTGTCCTTCGTCTAGTATTCTGTCAGTCTTGTTTAGGATGACTCAAGTGAAATTTTGTAGACGACAGACAGTAGGCAGATTGGGCGATAGCTGCCGATATCGTGTAGGTCACCTTTCTTAAAAATTAAGTAGGGACATTACATTCAGACCGGTAACGCGTGAAGAGCCGAGCCAGTGTGTTTACGAGCACTGGGGAAAGGTTCTTCAGGCGTTCTGGTCTTATCCCGTGAGGACCTGGTGCTGTTCAATTTTTCGCCAACGAAATAGCATGTCGGTTTTCGAAAGGGAGAACCGGTGGTACAACATACCCATCCTCCTTTATTTCGTATAATGGAAGGACCACGTGGCTATCGAAGAGATCCGAGTAGTAATCGTGAATGATTTTCTCTATTGGGTTTCTGGACGCTGTAACTGTTTCGTCTGGGTGCCGTAGTGCAATCATTTTGGTCTTATAATTGGCGAAGCTTTGGTGAGCTTTGCGAATGCTTTTCCCAGCCTCTACAACTTCGACCATTACTGCTGCTCTTCTCTCTTTAAGATCTTCTTTTATCGCTTGTCTGCATTGTTTTGCAAGTTCGGACGGTAGTCGCTGTTGCCTGCAGCTCGTGCGGTTCCACGCTGGCGTATCAGCTCGAGTGTTTCTGGAAACAAACGTCTATTGGTGGCTTTCAAACTCTCAGCATTCATAGTGCTAACGTGAAGATGTTGAATAAGCGTGGATTTAAGCGAAATACAACCACAATATTGCTGAGATATTTGCAAATCTCCGGACTGCAAGTTTTGCAAATATCTCAACAATATTGTGGTTCTATTTCGCTTAATATCCTGCCATAAAAATTATAGAAGGCAGGAAATAAAAAGTAAGCATTAGCAGTAGGTTCGACAGATACGTGGTCTCTATGAACCCTGACATGATTTTGGTTAAAAAGTGACCGGAAAGCTCACCGTTTTTTCAATGGATGAGATTCTCTAAACTTTCGTTTATTTTCAGAGAACTTTTTGCTGCCATTGCCAGCAAATAGCAAGTTCCCTACATGTTTAACAGTTTGACGACATAACTAAGCTGACTGATTTCGCTAAATAGCTTCCACGCATAAAATTTGAGAGCATCGTTGATAGGACCTGTGATTTCTTGTTGTAGATGACAAATGTTCTCTTTACTGTTCTGAATGTGTATCCCTATTAGTGATTTACCAAGTGTTATTATCAAACCTGTTCATAAGACGATTTAACATGCGTTGAAAGTACTTAAACTTTGATATTATCTATCTTCACCGATCCTCATTTTGCGCTATTTGATGCTCTGCTTTGGCACGCGAATCAAGAACACAGACGCGAAAAACTCTCGAGGCATTCTGGATTAATTCCAGAAATCCGAAAATGAACCGTAGGGAAGAATGCCTCATTATCACGCGTGATATGGGGCAGTATATAAGACTGCTATTCTGATGGGAGGGGCACATTTTGCTTTCATGTGAATTCTGTGCGGTTGGTCTTCACGCGACATACTTGGCGGAAACCTCATAGAAAGCGGCGAGTGTGCAAAGCTGTGTTCAATTTGATTGAAATCTTGGTTTAGAGTTCCTTTGTTTGGTTATGGAGGCGTCTGGCCGAGTAGGTTGCTATCAAGTTGACTTTTCCAGGCTCTGAGGAAGGCAAAATCCGCCGAAACGTCAGCTTATTCGTGAATAAAGAATAATAACACCCCGCGTTTGCTCAACAAAAATACGAAGAATTACTTGGTCAATGCCGAGGTTAATAGAAAGTCGGTCGTGAGAGCTCTGCTTTGGCTCCAGTGTTCTAATTTACTTTTCTTTAGTTATAAATATTGATGAAAAAGGTTTCAGCTCCAGTTTAAGGCGCGCATGACCATTCTTCCAGCACCATCATCGCCCAACAGACCTCCTGTTCCCTTCGAAGTCGGCAAAATGGCTTCCAACTTTTGAGGATGAGGTCTTTCAGATCCACAATTGTGGGTGACTACCTCTGGTCTAGACCGGTGATCTAATAGGTTCTAATGGAAACATCCCAGAATTCTAGAGGAAATGAACTCTACCACAATTTAACGGTATTCATGAGAAAGAAGACGTCCTCAGTAGCAGCTGAACGTTTGCCTAAATAACAGATGACACCGACGCACATGAATGATCGCCGGGATAGGCGAAATGTATGAAGTTATGTCAAATAAACAAGCAAATATCTTGAAAAATTTTTAGGTATATCTGTGCTATGTCCCTCGAGCAACCGAAGCCCGTCCTTCAGCTCTGATATGTTGCGGTGTCCTATGCCAAACTTTATTTCTTCACTGTATTGTAGAGCAATTGTGTAAATAGTCGACGCCCCAATGTCGTCTTTTCCTCGGACCTGTACATGTTTGTACGGTACGCACCATGATGTTTGCCTACTCACCACAAACCTAGGAGGAAATATTGATTCACAAGATTTTCGCCTACCTTTCACTCTTATCAAACTTTTGTTTATTTCAAGGAGATATCCTGCTTCTTCACCTGTCGATGTGGTCACAAATATTTCGTAATAAACTCCAATAATTGCTGGAATTCTGAGTTGAGCTATTTTGCTTTTCTTTTCTCTATCCTGATAAATGAGGCTTTCCTATTTCTGGAAAGATATCATTCGTTCCACGATTCCTTGGCGTCTTTAGAAATGCACTGAACAAATATTTTCAGCAAGATGTGGATTTCTCACTCCCAACCCATAAAATCACTTTCAGGTCATGCACATTGCTTTTTTATCGAAAAGGATAAACCTTATTCAAGGCATCGTCCTGGGTTTTAGTTTTATTACAATGGTAACTGTTCCTGCGAGTGTTATTATTTGTCCGAAAACTTCAGTGATCAGTAAATATCCAATATGATCAAATGTTTATAACTTTTCATGCCTATACTTAACTTCTCAGGATGATCAGCTGTTACTTTTCAGCTAAGTCATTTAGGCGAGCTAAATATTCCTAGTTGACACAGTATGAGGTTAAGGTCGTGAGAGCTAAATTGGATGTACTTTTTCCTTTTTATTGAATTTTCGATATTCCTGTATATCCTTTTCAAGACGCCCATTTTATTTCCATAAATCTGGAGAGGACTGGTCCATCATATTGACTTTTCTAGGCAGATACCGAGAGCTTTACCCTTCTAAAGCATTTACACCGTTGAGAATAAACGAGGCACCAGAAAAAAATTGATTTGTTATGAACATGGTCTTCTTTGGGTACCACGGTAGAACGAGCTCACCACTCGTACTTCCATCATCGGTTGCTAGCCATTCCATTTGGGTAGTGTTTGGTATTGTAAAGTTGACATGATCAGAAATGCGAATGTCATTACTGGCTCGTTTATACAATACTGTCAATGGTCTGGAGTATTGATTGCTGTTCTCTTCCACCACAATAGAATCTGGTGTTAGTCTTTTTCAATAACTTGCTTTAGTGATGTTCTTCTTTTACCCCTGGCAATACCAATAAGTGTTCGCAGAAATAGTGTTCAGGCTCCGAAGGGAATGTTATGCTTGTAGAAACATATACCACGAGGAAATACGGAAAAATTTCTTCGCCCAGTCATGAGCACTTCAGAGCGAATTCCAGCTTCAAAATGATCCAAATGCTCTTCAAACCAGAGCTGCCGAATAAATTATTCATTTTATTACGTGGATACCTGGATACATGGATACTTGGATGACCCATCCTAACTGGATGCGGGGTTCAGAACAATCTCTATTTTTTTGGAGTTTTGCTGATTTAGCCATTGTGGTTCCTAGGAGTCCCGACGTTAACCGGGCCACAATCTGCCCCAGGTCGTCACAGCCACAGGTAGTCGCCACACTTTTGAGTCCGAGGGAGATTTGCCACCATGCGACTAGTTTGCTACCAGGACTGTGATGCATCCTGGTATTGGTTTACGCTAAGCTGGGCTTCCTAATGGAAACGCCGGACTCCTCCTCAGCTTGCGAGAGCCTGCTGGGGTTATTAATCCCCACGCTGTGCATCGTAGTCCGACACCCAAGAGCACCTCCACCCACCATGAAGCGGTAACCTTTCTTAGAACTTATTTTATTAGTAAAAGTAATCGCGCGTTCGAAGCCAGTCAGAGTTCCGAGTTTTGCTCATATCTCAGCACTCTTGTGGCTATATTTCACATAATACCTTTCCATGAAAGAAGAATAGGCAAAATAGGCATTAAAAAAAGATTGATACACTTCGATAAGGCCTCCTAGCCCATTAAGCTAACACGAGTTTGAAAAAACGTTTATTTGGAAACTTTTCGACGTTTTCATATTCTCTAAAGCCGATGATCCGAGTCGATGGTTTAATCGCCCTCTCAATTTGCAATGTGCTAGCTAATTTAATTCCAACTTCTGCAAGCTGCATTGTCTATTGAAAACAAATTTTTATCAGTAGGTCATCAGCAACATCAACAACCGTTTCGCACAAAACGGCATCGCCAAGCAAAGTTTCTTTATTTAAGTGGTGCTCCACTGAGAAAGATTCGACTCGATACAACGACCAAGATACCACATCGAAAGAGCCAACGACTATAAGCCAGCGACTAGGACCATCGGCTCTGTAAGAAACGAAGACGTCGGAACCTTAGCCGAAGAAACCTCTTTATCAACCTTATGCTCGATTAAAAAACCAATGTGTTGTTTATTAATGGTGGGGTTAAATTACGGTCGGTATAGAAAGTATTTCCTCGATAATAGTTGGGAATTCTAGTAAATCATGTATCTGTACCAAAAGGCCTAATAAAATCAACAGTTTTGCCAAAAATGCGTCACAAAGGGCACATGAATTTTGTTGTAATGCTCCAACACTTGTGCAGCTAAAGTGCTCCTGAGGTGTTATGGATGTTGAATAATAGTATAGTGCAGTCGATAAAAGTGTAATAAGGCCAGTGATGTGTACTGGTCAGAGGTCCCTCTTGACTTGACCACGTGTCTAGGGAAATTAATCCCTCATTTTCCTGGAATAGGTAACTTGCTTCCAGACCTCCACAGAAGGATAAAAGACATTGATTTGATACAATGTGGCGTTTTCGCAAGCGTTGTACAGGCCAAAAACGATTTCAATCAACTCTAATGCACTTCATAAAGTCGGTGTATCGTGATCCGTTGAGGTTGGTAAACACCGAACACTTTGGTCGGTTTGCCTCCTAGTAAGGAAGAATGTGTGTTTTAACACGTTAAACATATACAACTTTCTGTATGTTTAACAACCAAAAGGCAGGAAAAGGATTAAGAGTGAATCTCTTGGAGCTGATCAGTATTTGGGGTGCTCTGTGCATGTGACTTTATCAAGTATTATACAGGTAACTGAGTGCAAACCAGACCTCTACAATAACTTTCGGTGGCCTACTGATGTGTCAAGTCAGGGTCACTAACTTTCTAGATAAGTTTGGCCCCAAGTTGCACACCTGGGTGGTATGGAAGGGTCTGCTAACACCGGAGACGATCAAATATATACTAAGGACACCTGTAACCACTACCCTGCAGGCGTTTTCCCAAACGGCCAGTGATGTATGTATTTCACGGATAATATATTTTAAAAAGCACTAAAAGATAAAAGAAGTATTGAAACATCAAAAGGTATTAAAAAATTAATGCACATTCTCGGTGTGGGTTGTCTGATAATATATTTTTAAGATTGCGTCTATTAGTGTGATTGGATTGGCATCTCGAATGATTATTAAGATGGAATATGTGTCTCGTGTTATTGGAACACGAGAATTGCTTACGGTAGCCGTATTGCTGCTCACAGTAGGAAGCTTTACCTTTACAACTGCACCACTAGTATTATTCTCTATAACAACCACTCATCGCACCACGATGATTACCGTATGTATTAGTGTAGCTAGTACTAGCACTAAAATCTGAGCAAGAAAAGGAAGCAGTTTTTATAAATATATCCAAAGATTTCCAGTTTAGTACACGGTTACAACATCATTCGTGTGTCTGTTGAGTATAGTCAGTGGATGGATCGGTTTTCATCTGAAAAACGAGGTACACCGTTCAAATTCTGTCCTTTACGAGAATTCACTACATCGAAATTCGTTCTAAGATTAACTCGGGCTTGATCCTAAATTGGATGAATCATAGCCTCTCTAATGAATACGGTAATCCTAATGCGCTCGAACTCACTTTATCACTAGATGAACTTCAAAGAAAGGCAAGTGTATTATTTTTTAAATACTAAGTTAAAAGAGAAAACCTTTTAGAAACCGAAATAGGTTTCCATGCTATTGTTGTGGGGTGCGGTGCAAAAGATTGGTTAGAAGAGGCCTGCCAAATACACATGTGCGCAGTCTTGATCTCACGTCGTCGACCAATCAAAAGTGCCTACCGTGGTCAACAAAGTGGCGCCAGGTTGCTAGATTTGCCTGGGGCATGGCAGCACCGTCTTTATACATCGGTACGATGTCGTAACCGGGAGCAGGGGTGCGAAGTCATCTTCACGGTGCCGCGAATGGAGTCTAATGCACGGCGTATATCTGAGAGATCAATCAATGCCGAAGGCACAACCATTGTGCCTTTGCTTTATTGTTAAAGAAGATTGACGTTATTTTTAGTACAAATGCTGTGGAATTACAGACGAAAGAAATTCAGCAGAATGGTTGAGTTCACATTGGTTCATTTCATATGACAAGTAAGACTACGTTGTAATTATGATTGTATATTAGTAGAAATTACTACACCGCTCATCTTAGGGATTTAATGAACAATCTTTTGTTTCGCTGCATGGTTATCGTTTCACATTTCAGGTGGCCAAGACCACGTGTACCGAAAAGTTGTTGTACAACATGTCAAGTAATTTTCTCCAGGTGATGAAAAATTTCTGGTCCTTCATTCATTTCCAGATTGCAAGTCTTCCTTCGTACAAGAGAAAATACACTAGTTTTACGAACCTTTTTTAGAGTAATTTTCAGGCTGTGCAACCTAGTCGTAGTGAATTCCTCAGCCGATTCCCTTTTCACCAACGCTCAGAGAATGTGCCGTATCGGTAAGCTTCCAGTTCATACCATAGTGGCTATACATTAATTCGCTTCAGATGGTTCGTCCACAGCAATCATTCTTTGGCCAGCAACATTTCATGGTCGACATCTTAATAGTGCATCACAATTACTTTAGCTCACGATTTTTGCTCTGAACAAACGCAAACATTGGTCAATGAGGAAGCCTGCCAAGGCCGTACAAGCGTTCCAGTGCCAAGAGAAATTTATATTCACACACATGTAAGACAAATTTCACGCAATTATGTAAATGTAGATAAAAAAGTGACAAAGGAAGTTGAAGTTGGCTTGCATTCTTAAAGGACGTAACCACTTTGTTTCTCGCAATACAGTTGCTGTAAATAATGACCTATGCACAAATAAAGGCCTCAGTCTAAGTTCCAATGCTTGTGTAGAAACGTCTTGCAATAAATGAATGGTCTTCGGTTTTATTTCACGACGTAGCTTAACCAAGCTTGTCATCCCTGTAGAGTCAGAAAATTGGTGCCAGATTTTTCTGCTAAGGTGATTAAAAGCCCTAATATGATATATCTTCCTGGTTTATATCTGGTTTCCTGAAAATGTGCGATGTTTAGCAACGTTTAACAGACGGCGATTCCTTCAGGGATTTAACAAAGCTCAAAACTTTTTACAATTTATCATTTAATTAATTTCAGGGGTGCTACAACCCACTGACAAAAGATTTGCTCTATTGCCTGAAGTCTACTTCTCTTGCATCAGCAGTCATGTTTTTTCTCACTTTCCTAGGGGCGTATGTATCACTCATTTTTTTCGAGTTTGCGCTGCAGCCTCGATGTTACGACTACGAACTCCCTCCATCTAGTGATATGATTGAGTCCGTATAAGAAAAAACTCGTCTTTTCTCTCGTTTTTGTCTATTTTTGCGGGTAGATGACTTGCGCGACTGTCACATTACTCTGGTCTTTCCTACTCTTTGCCAGTTTTATCGCAGTACTGTTCTAATGAATGTTTTTAACAAAGCCAGTAAGACTGTCGTTCAGATCTGCTCATTACAATATTTCTTGCACATATAAGATTTTATTTATGCAAAAGCACAATGGATATTAACAATAAGGAATAAAGAGTCTTGAAGCCATTAAATCTGAATATTCATATGACATTAGTTCACTCCCGACTTATGCAGCGACATTAGAAATCTTGAAAGAGCTAGAGAACAATTTTAAAATAACGGTTGACCCGAAACACCACTTCAGAGGCTTAATATTTCATTAAAATACTAGACGAAAAGCACAAAAAACGTCTTCCATAGAAGTTTCTCCTAAATTCCGAGGAAAACACCGTTACATTAGTTGTTCTTTTTAGCACTACAATTCGTATTCTCATCACTTGGCGATTCTATAATTAAAGAAATTCGTTCACGGCTAGCTACGTAAAGCAGTCGCACACAATGATATGAAATAAGGTAAAACAGAATTAATACGATAAGGAAGAAATCGAAATTGAGAGTGATAAGGGGATGTACAGAAGTCTCGCCGAGAAACGCGGAGCCGTGATGGCGGCCGACCAACCCGATGTAATGCAGTGCGGTGTCAAACGGTGTTGACGGCCGGTCACGAAATGCTCTTGACATCTCCTTGGCTACCATTTGATATCTAAAGTGTTGGATATGACGTTGAGTATAAATCAACGGCTATCTTTGTTTCACATGCGTTGAACATCAATTTTGACCAGGGTGCCCACAGCGCAGTGACAGCGATGCTGCGCAGTAGGAGCGAGCTGCTGGTCCGATCTCTCACTGGGCTTACAGGCCCACCTATCTCTCAGGAGCCTGAAATCTTAAACGAGTTTGGTCCAGGAATACCTCGTTTCCTCCAGTTCCCAAAAGCTGATAGGTACCTTTGATGAAGATGTGGAACTACACGTGCACGGTTATAAAAGGACTCCGGAAAGAATCGATTCGACCAGCACCCAGCGACGTTTATGAAAAAGACTGAAAATCTTAGGTAAGCAGCCGAACCCATAAACCCAAAAATTTTCTCAATGACGGATACGAGGAAATCAATAGGATACCAGAAGTGTAGGGATTCTCCAAACGTCTGGTTTCGGGTCTTGGGAATTGAAAGCGAAGTTATAAATAAACGCCAAGATTTTATTCTAAGCTTTGTAAATAGATATTTAGCCGACTTATAAAATAAACTATTATCTGTCTTCGGTTTTAGATCATTAGAAAGACCTTAGCACGAGTTCTAAGTGGGGATTTGAAATAAGCAACAGTGAGTTCATCTGATGCAATAATTTATTTGTTAATATGTAAGCAATGTCAAGGTATGCAGTAAAAACAGGAAGCAACACCCACAAAATAGTATCTCATTTAAATTAGAACAAGAAATTCAATGGGCAATTAATTCTACTCGTTCTACTCACCAAACCACTTTATAGGGGCAGTGGTCGGAGGCGCCCTGGAACACACACGTAGGATCAATCCCCGCGCCCATGGCCCAATGAGCCTTCCATTCCTCCGTAGTAAGCAAATTGGTACCAGACTTGCATGAAAGTATAGAACCATTTGCTCGATACATCGATAGGCCACCGCGAGTCATTGTAAAGCCAGATATGCATTCAATCACCTCCAAACGATGCTTAATGAAGTCGAATGCGTGGCCCATCCCTAAGGGATTGATCAATGCCGAAGGCTTTATCCTTTATCCCTCTTTTAATTAATTCTGTCTTTTTAAAATCTTGATTCGCAAAAAGTAAGGAAGCATTCTATGCACCAATCCACCTCAGATATATTGTCATAGTCGTGCTTTAAAGAAAGAGATGAGATGATGAATGTGGCTACTTCCCCACAGTGATCAACGAATATTAGCAAATTTATTAACAATGAATTACAACTGAATAAATCGTAATGATGTGAGGTATTTGCAAAACTCCGAATCGCGGGTGTCTGGGATGGGAAACGAACGCCCTATTACCCTTTCCGGGTGCTAACGAGTTCACTACCACACCTTGAGAGTCCTTCGTTTCGCCTGTCCCTCAGCCACTTCTATCGATCAGATTCTATCAAAAAAAAATTTTTTTTGGAACAGCTACTAGGCCCTGGTAACAGAAATGTATTAATGTTACTCATCATGAGACGCCGAATTCTGCACATTCCTTAGGCCATTTTCCAATCCTCTAGGTGAAAATGACAAAAGGAAATCCCATTAATTTTTGGACAAAAATGAATTATGTTTGAAAATTGTCAACTTCTAGGCCAGATTAGACTAGAATTAAAAATCTGAAGGCTTTTCCACCGCAAAATTGTATAAAGTGCATGATGGGTTGTTTCTCCCTCAGTTCGAGGATTCATCCATTGTAACTTCTTCAACCCTAACCAAACTATTATAAGAAGAACACATTGCTGAAAAATTGACAAAAACACACCAAAAACCGTTATGCCTGCTGCCGTCGTTAACACTTAGTGATCGAAGTGTGTAAACATCCACTCGGATATGGTTCGACCTAATGACTTGAGTGAGTTGATATCCACTCATAGGGAAAAAGAATTCATGCAGCGAAAAATTTGGCGTGGAATAGTTGCGGCGGTTACATGGACTTAGGCATCGGCCTTTTATACTTGATACTTGAATGGCACGTCCTAAGTGGTTGTGCGGACCCGAGCACAATCTCCATTCCTCGGACATTTGCTGGTTAAGCCATTATGATTCCCTGGAGTCCCGAGGTCAGCCTGGCCAAACTCTGCCCCAGGTCTTCACCACCACAGGCAGTCGCACCCCTTGTGGAACAGAGGGAGATTTACCACCGTGCGACTTTAATACCAAGACGGTGGCGGATTCTGGTGTTGGTATTGGTTTACTCTTAGCTAGACTTCCTGATGGAAACGCCGGACTCCTTCTTGCCTTGAGAGATCTTGCCAGGGAATGAGTGCCCGCTATACATCGCAGTCCGGCACCCAGGAAAACCTTCCAGCCACTATGAGGGGGTTAACCTTTAGGAGGGCATCGGTCTTTAAGTATTAAAATATGGCAGCATGACCGATTTTAAGGCATAAAATCTCTTGAATAAGTGCAGCGATTGAATTAGCAGCTTTATAAGAGCTTACCCACATTTCCATTACTTTACCAAACAACTTGTCAGTTGCAGATCAGAAGCTCTTCAGAAGTATGAGCAAAACAGCTTTAGCATAAAAATATTCGTTGATAAAAAAACTATAAAGACGTTTTAATCACATTATGAGAGCCTGAGGCGCAATCGCTTTAAAGTACATGCATAAGCTTGTAACGCATTCTTAAAATTTTATGCATTCTAGTTACTTCAATGGATAGCTGGACTATCGAATATATATATATATATATATATACGTATATGTGTTGAATCAAGAGTATTTCTGTGTAAAGAATCATTTAATTTAGTAAAGCAACAGTGGAGCTAGCATAGAAAAAAAGTAACTTATAAAAATAATAAATTGAAGGACTTGAATTGTCGGTAAAAACTCACGAATAAAAGGGTAAAGCCCTAAGCAATAATCATTCCCTGAGGGGGCGCCGACGAATTCGTTGTCATCAAATATCGTAGAGGTGAATGAATGAATATGTGGTTTTTGCAATAACTTCTAGTGGCCTACCGATGCATCAACTCAGTGCTTTTATCCTCCCAGACAAATTTGGCACCAGTTCTCTAACTCCGGAGGCATTTCGAGGGTTAGGATGGCAGGCATGTGACGTCCTTTCGAAGCACAAACTTGAACTCTTCTCACTCACGCTTTTGAAAGCCGTGTATGTTCAGGTTTACAAATTGGGGTCTTACCCTAACAGAGAAACCTAATAATAAGATTTGACAAAGAAATACGATTTCTATGGCCAGTGAGCTTACAAACGTCGTATCACTTTTTAGTGTCTTTTAGGTATCAAAAATATTGAAAACAAAGTGCGACCTACTTGCTTTCCTGTAACACCATTTTCATTGCTGACAACAAGTTGTTTTCCGAAAGATCCTTTTTAGTCACTATTAATCCCAATCCCTGAAATTAAGTGAAGGCTTTTCAAGATAAGTTTCAAAAACAACTATTTTGTTTTGATATAGTGATAAAATTCGTCAGGTTAACGAGTAAATGTAAGAGTCTTCTATTGATAAAGCTACTTTATTAGCAGCTTTTCGCAGATTGTAGTCGTTACTTCCATAGAGTGGAATGCCGACGATTGGAACACCGTGCGCTACTGCTTCCATCAGCGACGCCATCCCCCCGTTTGTTACCAGCAATCGGCAGGATTTATGTGCTAGAAAAGACCTCATGCAAGAAATAACTGGAAGAGAAGAAAGTCTTGAAAGGCCAACCAAGTAAGTCATTTTGAGGTAAATACGTGGTTAGGTTGATGTGAGATGGCACGTTATCTTCATTCAATCCCTTAAGTTGAACTTTGTGCCCGATTCGCCAATAGATACGATAGCTTGAAAGTTCGGAAAGTGCACCCATGATAGCCTTTACCTGAAATCGAGAGTTCGAAATAGAATCCTTTACACTATAGGGTTTCATTTTATCTATAAACGATTTCCTTATAAGAAAGAATATTAACACCGGAGTAAATTTGCATATGATGATCAAGTTAATCCAAAAAAATATGAAGTTTGACTATTTGGTGTCGATTTAAACTCACACAAAACGAATGGAGTGTACAAATTAAAGTGTTCGAGAGTGATCAAGCCTTGAGAAATACAGGATGCTCCTTAATTCATTAAGCATCATAGGAGGCGACTGTATGAGAATTCGGCGTGTGCACGAGACGACCAATGTATCTTCTCAGGTAAATCTGCCACATATTCTCGACACCGGAACGATAGTGGGTTTAGTTCGCCCACGACATGAGATCGAAGTAGTAATTATGTGTGTAATGCAGGACAATTCTAATCACTGTATTGCATGCGCCCTTGGAAAAGTTGATAAGTTAAGCAAGCCCACTACCTCGACAATGCGGTGCTTTTCGAAGTTTCGAGCAAAATGACGCTATGAGAATTGCGAATACCAATTTTGCTCGACACTGGGACAAGGCAATCGAATACCTGCTCTTCCTTCATTTCTGCATGGTTCGCCTGTGTGCCGAGACTGACAATGATTAGACCCTTTTCTGCAGACTCAATCGAGGTGTTCCAAGGCTAAATTGTAAACGCATAAAAGGTAACGTCTAGACTAATATTAGTTGGTATCAGTTCTAATGAAGTAGGTCATTCTATTGTGACGCAGCAACTATCATTGTGAGTTGACATGTTTACTTAAAGTTGGTGCCGATGCACTATGATTTGTACTGGTTTGATTATGAAGAATCCAAACACTTACAGCAAAAAGTGGCCGCGGATGTTCGATATGCAATCCTCCGACATGAATAACTCGTGGAGGCAACGATCTTGGATACTCCAACAGCGGGTCAGTGTTGACAAAGAAAAATGAAGATGATCGTAGAAGTGTTGATGTGCTTGGAAATGTTTTAAATCTAAAATGCCGGCTTTCTCGACATATGCGCGTTAAAGGAGTTACCGACATATTTAAACCTTTTCTTTAACGCGGAGTCCTCAGCGAACATTGCAGCGATGGGAGAACTAAGTAATTTGTACTTTCTGGATATCAGTTTGGAAAGCACAGGTATGTCGCTTTGGATTAGAAACTCTCTCATGTAGCAGATGCCGTTTCGTATCCGATTGAGAGAGTTATAAAACGAGATCTGAAGTTTCAGTGCGAAAAAGAAGATGAAAGAAAAGAAGTAAAGGCATCGTTTCAATTCTTTCCCGGATTTTTTCAATAGTAATGGGCTAAACATTTTTTGGCACCTTTCGTTAACGGAAATGGGTCAAGAGACTAGGAGAGGGCTAATGAGGATCATCAATGAAATCGTAAGGTTTAATAAATCCCATAACATTTTCACGCGACCCGTATATAAAAATGGCTGAGGAGGAACGGGAACCTCCACAGGTATATTTGTGTCCACCCCGAAGAGGAAACACCATGGAACAAAAAGTATCTATAAGTTCGTTGCTATAAGCTTCTCATAGCAAGAAGATTTTTGAAACAAAGGCTTTTGAACTGATTCATATGTGAAATCCATACTGATGGCAGGAAACACCGTGAAGGCGGCACATCAAGGTTGAGCGGTGAGTTTGACGCCACAAGCGTCTCGTCAGAAAGTCCTGAAACCATTGTCTGAGGAATTTATAGAATGTTATCTTAGGTTAAAAATTTAAATAGTTGGTAATTCGTTTATCGAGATTGAGTTTAGCAAATTTAGAGGTCGATTTCACTTTTTAAATCTATTTGACATACCTTCCAAGTCGAAGTAGATGACTGGAACAGCCAACACGTAGGCGATAGCAAGTTGACATGGATTTCCTGAGTACACTATGGCAACATCGAGAGACTCTTTTTTTAGTGTGTCAAATAAGTTCGAGTTTAGCATCTTAAAAGTCGCTCTTCACTAAACTGCAACCATATTCGATCAAGTGCTAAGGAATGATATATTAGACGGTGCATTATTCCAAAAGAGTTTTCCTTTCTAATCCATTTTAACACTTTACTTGAAACGCTCACTACTTATAACTGCTTAAACTTATATGAAATATTGAAGAGGATTATTCAGAGCCGCCCTTCACAATATTTGTTCTTTCTTTCTTAGTTTTCTTTTTAAACAGTTATTGCCACGTACTTTCATACCAATCGTAAAGTACAATGAATTTTTGGTAGATATAGCTTTTTTCATTAATTCCTCCTTATTAACTTTGCTCTTAATTTTTGATGAACATCGTTTAAGGTTAAGATTAGGTTTTTTAAGGTTAGCGGTTATTTGGAAAAAAAAAACATAAAAAGGAAAGAACGCGCACATTGAGCATATTCGTCACGCTGCACATTCGATTCAATGCATGTGACAAGGAACAGCTTTAATCGTTGAGCCCCCAAAAAAGACGGATTTACAACCATTAAGAGTAAACATTTCTACTTGGAACAAAAGGCACCTGAATCTGTAAATCTTTCCTTGCCAAATGCAACGTTTCTTGTGCTGCCACGGTGAATTTGAAATTTTAAGCGCTCTAGAAATGCATTAGTATCGTTACGTTTATGACTAATATTATTGAAAATCAGGTGGCGCAGTGGTACTGATCCCGTTCATTGAGCGGACGGCCCAGGAACCAGTTCGACCCTTCACCGAATCCACCAGATCGCTCATCTCACCCAGGTTCGTTAGATTGGTAGTAGACTTATCTGGGAACTGTTCACCCACTCCATTCTATATGGGAGCGCTCTAAACCGGCTACCCCAGGAAGAATCTGCGCGGCTAGCATTCACCGATATTACTCTTCAAGGGGCAACCGAATTCACATGCAAAGGTTCGAAGACCTGGGCTGGCGATGCATGCCAGGAAACGAGTAGAATGTAAGAAGTGCTGGCTTCCGCACGCTGTGCTACTACCCGTGAGGGAGGCTGCGGGTCATGTAATAATAATGATAAATAAACAGCCACAAGTATGCTGAGATATGTGTGCAAAACTGAGAACGTGAGCTCACGGAGAGGTTAATCGCGGTTACGAATGCGTCTTGCGCTCCGAGTTTTGCAATTATCTCAGAATCCTTATCGTTATATTTTGTTTAAAACCCTGCAACAAAAAAAAACATTGGAGAGTATATAAAAAGTTGAAACGGTGTTATTTCAACTGCTGCTTCAGATTAACTAGGTCCAATGCCGATTGATGGTTAACTGTCATTATTATTTTCGTTCTCGTCAGGATCATATTCTTCCAGGGAGGTGATTGAGAAAGCAGAATTTCGCCTAGCAGTGGAAATACGATGCTCTAAGAAGCTTCAGATGCGTCATTTGTAAGAAAGGATGCTGAATTTGAGCTGAAGATTTTCAAAACTGGTTGCTCCAAAGATGCTGAGATATTTGTAAAACTCTGGGGCGCAGGTCATCAAGTACGCCTACGGTGCGGAGTTTCCCAAATATCTCAGCACCAATGTTATTATAATTCCCACGACCGACTTTCTTTTAACCTCAGCACTGATTGATAATTCGATGCTTTTCTTCAATAACAAGGACACGAGGTTGCTATCATAGAATTTATTAGGATACAATAGCTGACGTTTCGGCGGTTTCGCCTTCTTCAGAGCCTGGAAAAGTCAAATTGAGGGGCGATCTACCCAGCCAAACACTTCCATAACCACAGCAGATAAAACTTAATAAATAAATTTGCATTCGCATAAGAAACAGCTTCATTTAAACACCTACCGTTTGTTGTAAATATTTAAGTTAGTTGATGGATAGCAGCCGCACGAAGTAATGGGCGATAACTGTGTCTGTGTCAGGTCACTGGATTAGCCTGAGGTATGGCGCCAGGTCACGCGTGATGACAACACTCCTCCTCACGGTTCATTTTGATTTTTTGGAATTGATCCAAAACGCTTCAAGAGTTTTACGCGCTGATGTTTTTGATTCGTGCGTGAGGATAGTGACTCCTACCTCAAAATCTTCTCCGTTGTGTTCCTGCATCCTATGCGCGCCTAGTGGTGTGATTGGTTTTAATTTAGATTTACCGACTAGGTGTTCTATTATGCGGACGCAGAGCGGTATACCCGTTTCGCCAACGTATTCGTCCCTGCACGGTTCACAAGAGAACAGATAGACTGTGCTCGAACTCATGCAATCACCGTCTCTACCGTTAGGGCAAATTATGCAGTTTTTCGTTATGCATAGACGGTCATATAGGCGGTTGCGAACTAGCTGGCGTCTTAGAGTGTCCGGTGGTATTTCTATCACTCTTACGGAATTCTCTAGACCGGCGCTTATTAAGCAACGTTTTATAGCTGCACTTATTGTATCCTAATAAATCCTATAATAACAATCTCTTGTCTGCTTATTGAAGAAAAACATCGAATTATCAATCAATACCGAGGCTAAAAGAAAGTCGGTCGTGGGAATTGTTACGTGAAGTGCCAGCAGAATATTTCCGACTTGTAAAAGAAGTCTTGTCACTGAGACAAAAAAAATTGTCTTAGCTAGACAAACGATACTCTTTCTCCGCCGCTGCCTCAAACACCAAGTCGTGCCGAACTTCGTCAAACGAAAACGACTACACGATGTGTACGGCCTACCGAGGTACAGCCAACTTGTACTGGACATCGAAACGCGATTACTACGCGCCTCCCTTCGATGCAAACAGGGCACCATGTACGCGCAATTGAAGAAGTGCAAGTCTCGTCATATACAGCTAAATTTTTTCTTCGTGATCTATGACATGAATTCCCACGACCGACTTTCTTTTAACCTCGGCATTGATTGATAATTCGATGTTTTTCTTCAATAAGCAGACAAGAGATTGTTATTATAGGATTTATTAGGATACAATAAGTGCAGCTATAAAACGTTGCTTAATAAGGGCCGGTCTAGAAAATTCCGTAAGAGTGATAGAAATACCATCGGGCACTCTACGACGCCAGCTAGTTCGCAAGCGCCTATATGACACTCTATGTATAACGAAAAACTGCATAATTTGCCCTAACGGTAGAGACGGTGATTGCATGAGTTCGGGCACAGTCTAACTGATCTCTTGTAAAGCGTGCGGGGACGAATACGTTGGCGAAACGGGTATACCGCTCTGCGTCCGCGTAGAAGAACACCTAGTCGGTAAATCTAAATTAAAACCAATCACTCCACTAGGCGCGCATAGGATACCGGAACACAACGGAGAAGATTTTGAAGTAGGAGTCACTCGTACATAATGCTGAGATATTTGCAAAACTCCGGACCGCAGGTGCATGTGGTGGGGAACGAACGCGCGCTATTGTCCTTTCCGGGGAGCAGCGCACTTCACCACCACACCATCCGGGTCCTTCGTTTTGGCTGTCTCTCAGCTAGTTCTATTGATCTTTTTTTTTTTGCAAATATCTCAGTATTATATACGAGTAACATTTCGCAACATACCCTCCCATTAAAAAGAAAAAGGCAGTAAATAAAAGGGTTAATATTGTAAATATAACTAAGCCTCAGCTTAACTGGGTTCAATGCCGATTTGGCCTCCCCAGATCAATCCCGTTGACGGGTGATTGCTGATGGCAAAGGATCAATGGAATAGCTGAGGAACAGTCAAAACGAAGGACCCGGATGGTGTAGTGGTCAAGTGCGCTACTCCCCGGAAAGGACAATAGCGCCCGTTCGTTTTCCACCACATACACCTGCGGTCCGGAGTTTTGCAAATATCTCAGCATTATGTAGGAGTCACTATCCTCACGCACGAATCAAAAACATCAGCGCGTAAAACTCTTGGAGCGTTTTGGATCAATTCCAAAAATTCAAAATGAACCGTGTGGAGGAGTGTTGTCATCACGCGTGACCTGGCGCCATACCTCAGGCTAATCCAATGACCTGACACAGACACAGTCCTCGTCCATGTATTACTCTGTGCGGCTGCTATCCACCAAATTAAATACTTACAACAAATAAACGGTAGGTGTTTAAATGAAGCTGTTTCTTATGCGAATACAAATTTATTTGTTAAGTTTTATCTGCTAGGGTTATGAAAGTGTTCGGCTGAGTAGATCACATCTCATTTTGACCTTTCCAGACTCTGAAGAAGGAACAATCCGTACAACAATGGAATATGAACAATCGGAAAGCAAAATTAAATAAAGTAAGCGTCTTAGGTATGGAGCAACGAGTCAAAACAGATCATCCATGTACCTAGAAAATATCAGGTGATTAGGAGAGGTCAAATACTTAAGCTATGGGAAAGAGAGACACGCAAGCACCATTGAAAGAAAAAAATTTAAATATTTACTAGTTCATTAAGCAGCAACATGTCGCACTCCCCAGTCGTCGGTTTGTCGCAGTCGCACGGTCTGGACTCCCCAGATCAATCCTTTTGACGGGTGATTGCTGATGGCAGAACATCGATAGAACTAGCTGAGAGAGAGGCGAAACGAAGGACCCGCATGGTGTGGTTGTGAACGCGTTACTCCCCGAAAAGGGCAACAGCGCGTTCGTTCTCCACCGCAGACACCTATGGTCCGGAGTTTTGTAAATATCTCAGCATTATAGTAGTTATATTATCATTAATGTTCATGGGAAGAGCAGTGGTTAATGGTCCCGCACAATATACGCATGCCCAATAGTCCCACTTCGTCCGTGCTCACTCAAAATTTACATTCCACCGGAGCTTACAATTTGGTACCAACGCTCTTTTCCAGTTATCTCTAGGAATTCAAAGAGAGTTATTTCGATTAGCATTTAACGACATTCATGAGAAAAATAAAACTCCCGATTGGAGGCAAACGAGCAGGCAAATCCAAAACTTCCGTGAGTAACAAGTAAGCAACGAAGAACCAAATGAGAGAAGCCACTGCGATCCTCAGTGTATGCGTAATCAAACCATATGAACGGGTTGATAGGTAAAAGAAAGGTGATCATTTCTCAAGGCAGAAAATAATACAAATTAGAGGAGGTTAAATGAGGGTCGGCACGAAAAATGTTGATTTGCTACTCGATAATCCGTAGCCAACATGATGCCGACTACTGCAAAATGAACTATCCGTTGAAAAACAAATTTTTATTAGCGGATAGCCGCTTTTAGTAGCCGTCCTGCATAAAAGAGCGTTGCCGGGTGAGTTGCCTCATTGAAGATGTCACACCGAGAAGTTGAAAGGCTGGGGACCATCGACTGAGATCATCGGCTCTGAGAAAGAAGAAGACGTGGAAGCATTAGCGGAATAAACGTCTTTATCAGCTTCGCGTCAGCTTAACAATCGAAGAAGGTATAAAAATTGACGATGAAGACAGAAAAAATAATCAAGATTCTTTAAATGGGAACTTTGGGTGTGAAAGTGATTTTACGCTCATTGGTATCACAACTAGATAGAAGCATTTTAATAAATTGACCAAATGAAGCCTTATGGCACGGTTTTTTTGCAAAGGTGAGCGGCACTTTGTGTCTAGGGAAACTTCAGGGAGGCTCACGTATTCATTTCACCACCGAAGCCTTTGATATCGAACCTTCCAATCTTTGCTTTTACTCTACCGATGCCATCAGGAACCCCTGCCAAAAGGATTGATCTGGGAAGCACAAATCGATGCAGAACCTAGTTAAGCTAATGCTGATTTAGAAACCACAGTGGTTTCATTTTTATTTATGGCCTATTTCAGGTAGTAAGCCAAAGTTGAGAAAGCTCAAATAATCTCAATGTGAAACTCTTTCAACATTATTACCTTGTAGCAGCTAGCATTATGTGCAGTCCAATAAACCTCGTCATACGCTTCGTCCTCGTATTCATTTTTCCAAGGAATTACATCACCTGCTTTTACCAAATCGACGTACATATTTCTAAACAAACCAAAACTATGAAAATTTATGGTGAGAATCTTAAAACTTTTTTTAAGAACACTCACTGCGGAAGTAAGTTTTTAAGCGTTTTTTCTTTGACTAGGTGTAGTTTAGGTTTGACAAGTCGTGGTTCCTCGGGAATAAGGATGGGCTTCACTGTGATCACATTATGATGTCGAAGGGCTAACTGTTGTGCAAGAAATTCAAATATGTTCCTCTCGAATTGGTTCGTTCCCAGCAGGAAGAGTAAGATGTTTAGGGAAACGCATTGCGGGAGAAGGAAAAGAATAGAAATGAATTGGCGCATTTTTTTAACTCTGAAAAAAGTAGTAATTGCCAGTAATTCAGAGCTGTTATCTATGAATTATCATGAATAAAGGTGTTTAATTGTCAACGCCAGCTAACGGATGTGGTGAAGCATAAAACTGTGTCTTTGGACTCACTAACAAAATATGAATGAAAAAAATTTCGTAGAGCAAATACAATTACCTTAACTACAGTACTGCTGCCTAGTGTATGGACTAATCAGCTCTTACTTTATCTTTTTAAGAGCGATTTCTCAGCCTTGTTTTTCATACTTAAATCATAGAAAGTTCAAATACTTGCAAACAATGGAGATCTTTTCGTCACTTTGCCATCATAAGTGCTCTTAGGTGCAATAAAATAAAAAAAGGATAAAGCTTTCGGCTTTGATCAATCCCTGAAGGATGCGCCATGCATTCGACTTCATTAAGTATTGTTGGATGTGATTGAATATGCATATCTGGCCTTTACAAATGATTCGCGGTGGTCTGCCGATGTATCGAGCCAGTGCTTCTACCCTCCCGATCAAGTCCGGTACCAATTTGCCGACCCCAGAGGGATGGAAGGCTTGTTGAGCCATGGGCCCAGGGATCAATTCTACGTGTGTGTCGCAGTAGCGCCTTCAACCACTACGCCACACGCGTCCTGAGTGTGAATTTATTTGCAGAAAGATTTTTTGTAGTAAGGCTACGCGTAAAATAATTTCGCCTGAAGTGAAAGCTGTAATGCGAAAAATGCTTGATAAAATAAGGATATGACCATGCAGAATGAAGCTAGATTAACTTTGAAACTTTGTGAAATTACAATAAGATTTTTAAGCCGATATTAGCGTCAATTTTTCTTTTCAAATGACACTTGGATAACCAGTTCAAACTAATCGTGAGAATCGTGCGAGCGTTAGCACGATTTCCACTCAACCAAGAAATTTTGGGTCAGCTTGTTCTTCTCTGCAGCTTCGTAACCCGTATTTAGGTTTTCCCAAGTTGCAAGTCAGTAACTAGTTGCTAGCCACGTTGTTCACAGGATGACAACTATTTGTAGACCAGCTTGGGCCTGGTTACGCCTGCGAATAGAAATGAGTAGATGGCAGTGCTAGAGATGGGTGATCTCGCCGTGAAAAGTCGAGACCTCTCTAAAAACCCAAGAACACTTTTCGTCAATGACAAATCGGCAAATCAGTGAACACATGTTACTTTTAACGGCGACCAGAGGCAAAAATAAACTGAAATAGAACCGCTATGAATGCGTTAACTCATAATATAAAATTTGCTTCATCCATAGGGAAGTACGGTAGAGAAAACTGTATTTTATATTAACTAAGCATCATACACACGTGAATGGTGGAGAGTTCTCTATGTTGAATGTCATAATATGTGGAAGAAACATGGTGTGATTAAGGAAGAGGAAACGTCTAGCGATGTGGAACCAAGGGTGGCACAGTAAACACGCGGAGCCGATATTTTGTTTGAACGCCAATCTGTTGGTAAATGGTCAAGGTCAGCCAGTGCTCAAATAAAAATGAGAGGCTATTAGGTTATTTCATCCGGATTATGAAGTAAAGTTTTACGAGAAAAGACCCTCAGGTGCGGCGAAACAGAAAGAGCATTACAATAGTGTTCCTTAATTTTCCCAATAAGAAAAGAAACCCTAGATTCAAAGTAAATTTTAGGCTCCATGTCGTATTACTTGTTAAATCATAGTCCACGCAACTTACATCATGGTATACAATTCACTTCTTTCTTATCTTCACACTTAGTATCTTGGCGAGAAGAAATCTTTCCCGGAATCGTTAATCCCGAATGCAATTTGAGATCACGAACATCTAAAGTAACACAGCTTTATAGCCAAAAGGTAACAAGAAGGCGTCCGATTGAGCTCGCTGGCTTGCCAATTCATGCACTGCTTACAACCCGCATAACATCACTTAACCTATACGCGAACACCGTTAATTTCCCCAATGCTACAGAAACAGTAAAACTCGTCCGTGATGTAAACACTGCAATGCTGGCCTTTTTATTTCGACAATAGAGAGTAAATTTTCGAAAGCTGGAAGTTTTGTAGGATTCAGGAATGTCGCAATCCTATATACGAGGTTTTAGCCTGCTACGTGTTGATATATTTTCCTACTTAAAGATACTGCGATTATTTATCTATATATATAAAATAATAAAATTTATATGAAATATCTTATGAAGACGAAGACGTCGAAGCGTTAGCTGAATAAACATCTCGTATCAACCTCGTGTAAGCTCAACAATACAAAAACATGCTGATTATTACACTACCGAGCTTAAGTGGCGGTCGGTTTTAAAATTATTGTTTTACTGCGATTATAATTTAGAATAATTTTGCCACTTGCGTTGAATGTACCTCAGTATTTCTTATTTTCGTCAAAACCACACAGTGATTGCGGCCAGTGATATCAACTGGAAATTAAAAAACCCTGAATTACCTGTCAAAAATTGCCAGCTATGGGTTCCCCAAAGGCGAACCCGGTCTTCATATAAGCTGTGACAGATCTCGATAACTAGAGCAATGGGAAACTTTGTAACCGGTGGAGAGATTGTACCCATTTTAATACCTACCCAGTTCAGGTTAATATTTGTTCCCTTCAAACATAGGACTGTGGGTAGACAACCTACTATAGAGGCCATTGAGAGTAATTCTACGTCCCTCTAATATAAACACGAATGCGACCGAATAGGCCGAATATTACGCTACCAGAGAATGCCATCATTTTATGTGGCAATGGAATTTACAGCTGAAAGTCGTCAAAAGAATCGTTGCAGATAATTTTCGCTTTTTTGTTTGCACCAGTACATACTCACAGTTTTTCGTGTTTTCTCTCGCTGTATTAGAGAGATTTTCTATTGAAAAAATTAACGGGCTAGGTAAAGCAGTGGTTGCAATGACGTTCAGCAGACTCATGCCTTGGTATGACTCCCTCTACGCTCTATGAGCGTTCTATCTCTTCCTTGCGTCGAAAAGTTATCAGAAAGATAGTTTAGGGTAAGCCGACTTTTTCCAGTTCTAAAAAGCTGACCATTACCTTTGATGATTACCTGGAAACGTCCTAGAACCGCTATTTTAAAATTCGAGGAAGATTGACTCAGCCAGCATCGGACGAAATTCGTGAAAGAGACCTAAAGCCAAGCCGAAAATCAAAGATTTACGTAGATGACGGATGCGAGGAAGCGAATCGAAGGTGCAATTACCGAGATCTGCACAACACGTGGTGTCATCTAGTGAAAAAACTATAGCTATGGACTGACTGCAATCTCATGAGCTTTTAAAGCTCTTTAAACTAGTTAGATTTTTAAAAAAAGAATAAATGAAATGAAGATTCAAGACTGGTGTTCCTTAGAGCATTCAAAATTGCCCTAAAATTGACTATGGATGTTAATCATGGCGCAACTAGATAGGACTTATCTTTTTATGTTGTGGACCTTTTAGATGAAAAGAGTACGATCATACATTTGACATTTCTCGAATCTTGAACCTCGCTACATTTTCACAGTACAAAACTATTACTTTTTTCCATACAAATTGGAAAAACAATCAAAATGGTATATGACCGCTCCAAGGCACGGACATTGAAAGGTATAGTGCCCTGAAAAACGGAGATGAGGGTGTGTTTCTAAAACCGATTCGCTGCAAAACGTACTTTTATAGGAACGATGATCGACGAGCAAACATTGAATTCAATGCATTAACTGCTTTCTTATCCACCTATCAACTTTAGTAATAAATGATTTTATGGAATTCTTTTATTCCACCCACCATAGCAAAATTTGCAAAATTCGTCGTCCAGCAACAGACTGATTGCAATCTAAAATTCGTCGCCATTGAAACATCACGTTGCTTGATCACTGAACACCGCTCACTTGCTCGTAAACACTTTCACCTTCTTCTTCTGTTGATTCATCTTCATCAGACTTTAGAAACTACGAAAATCGTAGCCACTGTGTTGAGTTTCCATTCTATTAGCGATAAATGCCAGCTGCAAAAGATCTTTGTAAGAAGACCGACATCGGTACAGGCAGAGGAAACTACTGGAAGCAACAGAGAACGGAAACAGTCTGAAAATATGTCGTCAGGACTTGTGTGACCACAATGTTCAGCTGTCAGCCTTGGTGAACGACGACGGGATCACCAAGACTTTACGCCATGATAAGAGATCGATAATGGAAACGTTCTGCCTCAACCTTTTCCTTTCCACAATTTTCGTCTGGAGAAAAGCCATTTGGAATCCTTTCGTCGGAGGTTCGAATGGCGATAGAAAGCATGAAGACAAGTAGGGCTTCAGGACCCGATAACGTCACCACGTATTTCCTTAGAAATGGAAGACACAATTTACATGTACTTCTCGCAAATCATAGCCTACCTCCAAAAGGAAAAAATCCCAGACCAGTGGAGAACGTCGCTCACGGTTATCCTATCTAAGAAATGTGACCGAAGGAATCATCGTTACTAACGGCCAATATGCTTGTTGAGTGTTCTCTACAAGCTCTTCACGAGGATTATCCTGTCGCGCATATCAAGGACATTGGATGAGGCGCAACCAGCGGAGCAGGCGAGATTTCGACAAGGATTTTGCTGCAAGAGTAACATCCAAACTTTGTACAGGGCCGCCGAACTATGTTGGGTTTACCACCCGTTTTTAGTTCTGGCTTTTTTCGACTATGAAAAAGCGTTTGACATTGTCGAAACGAAAGCGATCCTATCAGTGCTCGTCGACCAAGGAGTGGACCCGTCGTACATAAGAACACTTCCTGACTCTTATCAGAACTGCTCTACGAAAATTCAGCTTTTCCATCGACCTCTTACTATTACCGTAGGAAAAGAGATTCGACAGGGCGACACAGTATCGCTAAAGGTGTTCAGTGTCACACTGCAGTGGATAATGAAGTAACTCGATTGAGATGAGAAAGACATACGTACTGATGGAATATTCCTATCGAACCTTCGTTTTGCCGATGACGTCGTCATCTTTTCAAGAAGTACAGCGAAGTAGAGACGATGACCAACAAGCACAACGAAACGGGAAAAAAGACCGGACTACGCATAAACTGGAAGAAGATCCACTTCATGAAAAACCCATAGTGCGAAGGCAAAAAAATTGAACTAGTTTCCTCTCTGATTGCAGAAACTACTTGGGCCATCTGGGCGTTGAAAGAACATAGGGAACAACATAAAGGAACTAGATAGCAGAAGGAGAGCAGCTTGAGTGGCATTAGGGCATCTCAAAGAAGCCACCGACCAAGTCTTAAAAATCTGTCACATCTTCGAGATCAAGGCAAACACTCTTTGATAGCAAAACATAAATGGGACGGTCATATAATGAAAAGAACAGAGGGTAGATGGTCGAAAAAAACTGTAGAGTGGACTTCGCGATAATACAAGTGTTCCCTAGGACGCCCACCTACACGTTGTGCGGACGTGTTCTTAAACAAAGTTAATCAGCTGTACCCGCAGCTGCAGTTATTTTATATATCACGGTATTAGACTCGCACGCGCTACCATGTTCGAACAAAACCACCACCATGGATGACGATGGCGAGGGAAAGAAGCGAATGGCAAATGCGGTGGAGTCCGCACAGCTCATGCGGATGTACCATCCAAGTATCCAAGTAACTAAGTATCCAGCATTTTAGTAATATCTTGATTTCAACTTATTAAAATACGTGCAGGAATTAAATTATGGAATAGAAATTAAGCGGTACTACTGCATAGAAATATACAAGAATACAACTGCACCGCTTTCCTTTAACTTCGACGTTAGAGATCAATTTTTGTGTTAATGAATTTCCACGAGTTGTTAGAAAAAGTTTATTGTAAATGACACTTCGTCGTCTACGTCATCATAGTAGCGATCATGACTCCAGTCGAAGAGTTGATCTTTGCAATATGTACCTTACTCCGTATTCAAACTACCATATTTAATTCTATAAATGATGTAAGCTTAGAATTCGTCCACAACGTCACACCTGTTGTTGAAAGCCTTGATGTAAGGTATGTCGCTAAGTTCTATAAATGAGATTGGAGACTTTAATCACCTGTTGCATGAGCATTCCACCAGTCCACATCTTTGTGAAAAATCAATACTGCAATGAGCTACTGCTGTAGTTCAAATCACAACTACAGCAGCAGCTTAACTGGGTTCTATGGCGATTTGGGAGCCCCAGATCAATCCCGCTGACGGGTGATTGCTGTGGCAAAGATCGATAGAAATAGCTGAGAGACAGGCGAAACGAAGGGCCAGCATGGTGTGGTGGTGAACGCGTTACTCCCCGGAAAGGACGACAGCGCGTTCGTTCCCCACCGTAGACACCTGCGGTCCAGAGTTTTGCAAATATCTCAGCAACATCGCGTTCTTCAGAGCCGCTTTTTCGTGACTTCCAATGAGGAAGTTTAGAACAGCTGATTACAGTCGCATGTGGTTGACGACTCGAGTCAACTGGGTTGTTGTCAAAACTCTTTAGTGGCTCCCCAGTCCGACTTTCTATTAACCTCGGCATTGATTGAATAATTCTTTCTTTTAATAATATGACTCTGTGTTCAATGTGATTGAAATTTTGGTTCAGCAATTTCTCTGTTTGGTTATGAAGGTGTTTGGCCGAGTAGATTGTAGTCAACCTGACCCTTCCAGGCTCTGAGGAAGGCGAAATCCACCGAAACGTCAGTTTGTACTTTAATAAAGAAATAAAGTAACACCTCACGTTTGCTGAACAGAAGTAGAAAGAATTATTCACTCTTTAGTGAGTTTCCCAGCAAGATGATCAGTATGTCGGCTTTTTTTCAAATTCCTTCTATCCATATGGTAGTGAAAAATGGTACTAGAAAGTCCTCAGCTTCAATGGCAATTACGGGATAGAATATTCGTTTAACACTGCAGTTTGGCGCAGCGGCATACCAATCCATCTCTGTGGTGCTAAACCATCGAGTAAGGAGATTTTGCTTCTACCAAGAGCATACTAAATATTGGCAAGTTAATAACAGTAGTATTTGAAATCTGCTTGTAGAGAAATAATAAGAGGATTCGTATAATTTTAGGTAGGTGAGTGTATAGAAAATATTCTTTATATCACATAAAATATTCTTGAACTCTTTATATCACCTCAAATGTTCTATATTGAGTGTATGGTCTCTCACAAGCATTGTCGCTCTTACGCACTGTGGATCCTACCGATCTGGTCTTGCCACTTCTGTCCACACAATGCCATGGTAGCCATTGATTGGCCAACTTGCATGTATACTCGCTCAATACATCAGGAACAGCTCACGATATGGACCAACCAAGTCACTCTCAGAGCACCATGCAAGTACTGCTGCCATTCGGTTGAGGACCAATCCAAGTCTCTTCTTCAGCTTCGAACCAGTTCCAATTTTCCTTAGGTCCACTGTATTGCCCATAGCTTGTTAACTAGCCACTGAATCTTTCTTTCTAATTTTCTTCAGAGTCAATCATTGTTTGGCATATTTGCATATGTCGATTTCGTAATCAATGTTCTACGTATGTTTACAGATAAGAGGAGGTTTAATTTACTAAGGTTTGGGGTTTCGCTGAGGAGCAATGCAACTGGTGAGATAAGGACAGCCTGTTGACTATGGTCTCTCCGCGCTTTGAATAAACGCTGGCCGTCCCAACAGCCACGACGTTTAATAGTAACTCGTTTTGCAGTTCACCAAACAGCACAACTCCACTGCATCGCAAGCCTCGAAGGCTGAAGACACCAACGGCTGTCGACTCCAGTCCATGGAGGAGGTGCTCCATCCGAGTCCACCAGAGTGCAAGATCTATTCATGAAAGAATGCCACCACCAGCAAGCTCATTAGTATAGATACCCTTACCTTGTTGTAAAAGGATAAAAGAATAAAGCTTTCAGCGTTGATCAATCCCGGAGGGATGCGCCATGCATTCGACTTCATTAAGCATCGTTTGGAGGTGATTGTATGCATATCTGGCCTTCACAATGACTCGCGGTGGATTCCCGATATATCGAGCCAGTGCTGCTATCCTCCTAGACAAGTCTGGTACCAATATGCCGACGCCAGAAGGATGGAAGGCTTGGTGGGCCACGTACGCAAGGATCGATTCCACGTGTGTGTTACAGAGCGCCTCCGACTACTGCGCCACACGGGTCTTGTTGTAAGAAGCATCTTTGTGCTGCTCTTCTATGCGATTTACTAGGAAGCTATCGTATTCCATGTATAAAAAAAAGTTTAAAAAAAGTTTTACTTCAGCTGTTTGTATATAATGCTGAGATATTTGCAAAACTCCGGACCGCAGGTGCATGCGGTGGGGAACGAACGCGCTATTGTCCTTTTTCCGAGAAGTAGCGCGCTTCACCACCACACCATCCGGGTCCTTCAATAACCAATACCAGGGTCCAATAGTAAAAAGATCAATAGAACTAGCTGAGACACAGGCAAAACGAAGAACCCGGGTGGTGTGGTGGTGAAGTGCGCTGCTCCCCGGAGAAAGGACAATAGCGCGTTCGTCACCCACCGCATACACCTGTGGTCCGGAGTTTTGCAAAAATCTCAGCATTATATACGAGTTATATTTCGCAACATACCCTGCCATTAAAAAGAAAAAGGCAGTAAATAAAAGGGTTAGGATTTTGGCTGTTTGTGTTCTGCACTAGTGAAATGCCTGTGTAAACCTCATTTTACGCAGATCTGAACCTCAGTAGGGTTACAACACATCTGCAAGTTTATCCTCGCGCTGACTACAGATTCATGTGTTCTTTACCAGACCGTAGTTTACATATGACAAGATGGAAATGACTAACAAAAATTGTGCATTCTCTTATCTCATCTGCTCCTCAAGCACTGGCACGTGTCTGCGACAGCAAGTATGAAAAGTGTCTCCATAACTGTTGCAAAATTACACGAATCAAACAAACTGCCTATGCAATGGAATACTACTGTAACGCATCTTGTTTGTTTTTCAATAACAATTTTAAGAACTTTGCTGTTGCTTGACTTATTTCCAGTTCTAGTTGTTGTTTCCAGAACTTTGTTTCTAGTTTCTTCCAGGATTTCTGCAAATGACTGAAAACTCGATCACCAAACGTTTCCACCTCGAAACATTTTCTGCTCACAAAACCATTGATAAAGATTTTAAATGGGTTTGTTGTTTTTCACGTCTCTATGATCACGTATCTTATAGCTTTGATCAAGGGAGTATGATATCCAGAACACATTCGCTGTAGTTGCGGTAGTTTTTAAACTGATCATAGCCATTTCGTTTCTCGCAACTAAATGTTTTAGATGCGATGAAATGCTTTGTAGATTGAATGACATCGGGCGGTGATGTGCACTCAAGAAGTCGATGGTATCAAGCACTATATTCCTTCACAGGTACAGTGCAGTATTTTTAAAACGAGACTTCAAGTAATTTAACACTGATAGGGTCAACTAATGTGAATGGGTACTTGCCAACCACCATTGTAATTCTCGTGGAAATTTTTACACCATTAACGAAACTTCGGCTTTGAAGGTAGAGAGTACAAGTTTTATTCAAAACGAATTCGAGTGCTGCTTAAAAAGAAAATCACTACCACAATTCGATTTTTTCATATCGCCCTCGACCGGTCGTAGACTAATCGCAAGATTCCCAGTGGTCACAAAAATCAATAGCGTTTTAAAAAATTCGTGTCGCAATAAAAAAACTTCCTTGTTTTGAACAAACGCGGACTACTATCTGTAACGGTAACCTAGAAAACCCATACAGGCTCTGCTGGCCATCCGGAAAAAGTCAAACGTCACCGAACTCAGCATTTTAAAAAGAAGGTAATAAACAGTTGCTTCTGATGTCACAACGTATTTAATACCGAATTCAAACCACCTCAATGGATGATGCTTGCAAACAACGAAGCAAATTAAAGAAATGCTTGGGCGCACACGACATTTGAAAAGCGGTCAACGTATTATTTAAGGAACTAAACCTCATTATTGACAAAACCAAACATTTACAAAACACTGTTCATAAATGTGTGACGATGCGATTGACTTTTTGAAAGAAAATGGGATTCACTGGTTTTAATCTTCATTACAATATAACTTAATGGATCTCGAGAAGAAAAATAAGTTGCATAGCATTCGATTGAAGGATTTTTCAGAAAATACATGGACTAAGACTTAACATCTCGAGTATATTTTTAACACTTCACCTGTCACTGTATCAGCTGTACTCCTGTTGATCTTTCCCTGTCTCATGCAAGAGTAGCCTAGTGGGTCCTGTTCGCTATAGGGACTCATCGAGCATCATATCTTTCTTCAAGGCTCTTTGTGAAAAACTCTGACCATTGAGTCGGTGGTCTTCCTACAGTGCGTTTGACATCCCGAGGAATCCAGTCAATGACGGCTCTTGTCCATCGGTTGTCATTCATACGCATTACGTGTCCGGCCCATTTTATCTTCGACTGTTTGGCGTACAGAAGGGCATCCCTGATTGCTGATCGTTGACGCAGATCGGAGCTTCGGATCCCATCTCTTACTTGTGTGGAACGGGTTATTCCTAGCATCGCCCTTTTGACTGTGCGTTCGAAAACGTTGAGTGACCTTTCATCCTCCTTACTCAGCGACCACGTTTCTGACGCATATGTTAGGGCAGGAAGTACCGCTGAGTCGAAAAGGTGGGCACGGAGTCGAGTGTTCCTTGTCCTCTTCACTACATCCCCGATGCTCTTGAAAGCATCACAAGCCACTCGCTTCCTTCTGCTCAGCTCTGGAGCTAGGTCGTTCGTCATATTGATTTCCCGACCTAGATAGATACAACTGGAGCATTCGGTGATAATCGTTCCTTGAGCGTGAATGGGGCATGCGAAAACAATCCGTTCTTCAAGAACACCGTTTTTGTGAGATTTAGTCGAAAACCAAACCTTCCACAAGCTTTATCAAAATCGTCAAGCATACGTTCCGCTTGGCTAATGTTTGGCATTATAAAGACGATGTCATCAGCAAAGCGAAGATGGTGTAACTGCCGACCATCGATTTTCATTACCATATTATCCCATTCCAATGTTCGCATGACGCTCCGGAGGGTGGCGGTAAATAATTTTGACGAGATGGTATCTGCTTGCCTAACTTCTCTTTTGACGTCAATGATAATATCGTTGTAGAATGTTGATACCTTGGTTTTGAAATATTTGTACAGCTCACGAAGAATCTTTATGTACTGAGTAGGGACTCCTTAACTATAAAAAGGTTCCAAGACTGCTTCTATCTCAACTGAATCAAAGGCCTTCTGTAAATCGATGAAAGTTTGACAGAGCGGTCTTTTGTGCTAACGCAATACTTCAGTTAGCCTTGTTACCGTGTGGATGCGGTTCCTGTTTAAGATTACTCGAGTGAAAAGCTTGTAGTCGACAGATAGTAGGTAGATTGGGCGATAGTTGCCGATATCGTGTAGGTCACCTTTCTTGAAAAGTAACACCGTCTTGCTTGTCTTTCATTGAGTAGAGACATTACATTCAAACAGGTAACGCGTGAAGAGCCGAGCGTGTGTGTTTACGAGGACTGGAGAAAAGTTTTTCAGGTGTTCTGGTCTTACCCTGTCCGGACCTGGTGCTCTTCGTTTTTTTACCGACGAAATGGCATGCCGGATTTCGGTAAGAAGAACCGGTGGTACAACATATCCATCCTCATTTATTTCATATGACGGTTGGCGGACGTGGCTACCGAAGAGATCCGAGTAGTATTCGTGAATGATGTTCTCCATTGCCTTTCTGGACGCTGTAACTGTTCCGTCTGGACGCCGGAGTGCAATCATTTTGGTCTTGTAATTGGCGAAGCATCGATGGGCTTTGCGAATGCTTTTCCCGGCCTCTGCAGCTTCGACCATAACTGCCGCTCTTCTCTTTTTAAGACCTTCTTTTATCGCCTGTCTGCACCGTTTTTGCACGTTCGGACCTTAGTTCGCGGTGGTCTGGACCTCGTGCAATTCCATGCTGGCGTACCAGCTCGAATGTTTCTGGAGACAACCGTCTCTTGGTGATTTTCGAACTCTCAGCTTTCATAGCGGTAACGTGAAGATGTTGAATGAGCCTATCGTATTCTTCGTTGCTGTTGTCGACAACTGCATCTTCCCAACAGACGACTTATGAATAGAATAAATCCCAGTTTACGGTGGTTCTGAGACTTCGGACTTTTTTTTTGGTTTTCTTTTCCGCAGCGCAGTTTCTTCTCGCATTCTGATTGGCCACGGCTTTTAACATTATCTAAAATTGTCGAGTTATTTAATAGTTTG
>UYYA01000698.1:0-37346 GCA_900624975.1 Angiostrongylus costaricensis | reverse complement strand
ATATTTTTACTACTTGGCTTTCGGTACCACTTTGTAATGTAGCCATTTTCTGATAGGTGAATTTGTACGTTCAAAAATGGAAGCCATTTTTCTTTCGGCTTTTCTCGGGTGAACTTGATATACTCTGACTGTGCGTTATACTCTGATATATGGACAAATGCTTCGAATTGTTAAACGCACAGTCAGAGTATATCAAGTTCACCCGAGAAAAGCCGAAAGAAAAATGGCTTCCATTTTTGAACGTACAAATTCACCTATCAGAAAATGGCTACATTACAAAGTGGTACCGAAAGCCAAGTAGTAAAAATATCTTGGTTCATTACCTCTCTTCTCACCCCTCTCGCACGAAAAGGGCGCTTATAAGAAACATGTTTCGAACAGCAACCAACGTGTGCACGGGAAGAGAGCAGAGAGAGGAGTCCCGCAGAGAGGAATAAAAAGTGACTACGTTGTGATTTATACTACAGCTTCAGCTTGACTGGGTTCAATGCCAATTTGTGTTCCACAGACCAATCTCGCTGATGGGTGATTGCTGACGTGACCGGGAGATGGGAAACTAGCCGAGATAAAGACGAAACGAAGGACTCGCATGGTGTGGTGGTCAACGCGTTAACCACTGAAAGGGGTAATATCGCCTACGTTCCCACCGCAGGTACCATAGGTCCGGAGTTTTGCAACTATTTCAGCGTCACTGCGATTTTTAGAAGGTTTATAAAGCAGCTTTCTAATACTTAAGCTGTCTCAGAAATTTTCACTTTTTCGACGATGCATTTACAAGTGCAAATGGTGCATTTTTCACTCCAGTGACGCACGTGCGACCACTAGACAAGTAGATGAATTCGGCTAAATATATAATTGCTGTCTTCTGATTGGGTTAGGTTACACATCGATAGAAAAGCTGAAGCTCTCAGCGTTGATCAATCCCTGGAGGATGCGCCATGCATTCGACTTCATTAAGCATCGTTGGAGGTGATTGAATGCATATCTGGTCTTTACAATGATGCGGTGGGATACGATGTATCGAGATAGTGCTGCCGTCCGCCCAGACAAGTTTGGTAACAATTTAACAAGCCAGGAGTAGTGAAAGGCTTGATGAGCCTGAGGCGCGCGATCGATCCCATGTGTATTGCAGGGTGCCCCTAACCTGTGTGCCAAACGCGTCCTTTTGTACAGTATTTGTCATTTACAGATTGTATTAGGGATTGGTGCATTAATGCCATACTGGGATTCCTCTTTGGAAAGAAATCCCATGAACCGGACCGCACGTGCTTGCGCTGTGAAACGAACGCGCTATTGTCCTTTCCGGGGAGTAACGTGTTCAACACCACACGATGCAAGTCCTTCGTTTCGCCTGTCTCTCAGCTAGTTCTATCGATCACTTGCCATCAGCAATCACCCGTCAACGGGATTGATCCAGAGAGCCTAAATTGGCATTGAACCCAGTTAAGCTGAGGAAAGTCGAAAGAGTTTCGCTGCCGAAGTTTTGCAAGTTGAGAAATATGTGAAGCGAGAACTTAGAGAAGTTAAACTGGATGAGGTAAGTATTCATACCCTACCCCATAACCTTTTTTGAAAGGGTCATTTAGAAAACGCAAATCGATTTGTTTGGATTGCTTTTGCTTCTATGTTGTCGTATGGGTAGATCCGTTGGATGGGACGTCAGAAGTAGCACTCGCTGTTAAAAAGAAAGAATTGGTTCATTCTATTTCTTCATATTGCTATTTGTACTAGTATACGCATCATAAAGAGGCACATGTGGCGCAGTGGTTAGAAGCGCCATCCAATTAACATGTGATGGATCCCGGCGCCCCAGAATGACCAAGCCCTCCATTCCTCCGGGTCGGAAAATTGGTACCACACTTGTCTAGGAGGGTAGTATCACTGGCTCGATGCATCAGTAGGCCACCGCGAGTCGTTGTAAAGGCGAGATATGCATTCAATCACCCCTGGCGATGCTTAATGAAGTCGAATGCATGTCGCATTCCCCAGGGATTGATTAAGGCCGACCGCTTGATCCACTTTTTTTTGTAGCAATAGAGCAACTGAATTCGATCATGAGCTGTTCGTTAACGCAAGCGAAATGTTGTTTAGCTAACTTCTTAAAGCTACACCTGTTAGAATAGTCATCCGATCAAGTTAACACATTTATCCGAGCAACAAGCGAAGTTTGCGGTTGCTGCTATTCAAAATACGACAATCCACACATAATACGCCGATCGTAGATTTTCTACTGTTAGTTATTTTTTGCATGTTTTCTATAACTAGCCTTTTCTGGAGGTGGTGGTTATTTTCTGCCCAAACGATTATACTTTAGAGATCCTTCGGAAAGCGTTGGACTTTCTTCTTTCCTCTCATCATGAAGGTTAAAATGATATCTCGTAATCCAGATGATTATCAAAGAGAGACCAACAAGGATATTTATAAAGGTAATCTTAGTCGTTTGACTCGTTTATTGGCGGTATTTCCTTATTATTTGAAAACTTTTACTCTGTGATGGGCCTTGACCCGAACATTTGGAGTTGTCGTAGTCTATGGATGTTCTCTAGGCGAAGGTTGTTTATTTAGGAACCAAAACTCTTGCTTCAGTGCTGTAGTGATGCTACGGCAGTTGTCGAAAAGTTTGATCGGCAGTTGCCGTTCCTTATTGATCGGATACAGATTTGCTAACTTATGGCCAGATTAGTCCCACGACATCGGAAGTTCCAAGAATCGATATACTCTGTAGTATTGTAGGATAGAAACGTTGTGCATTTAGGCTTGAGTAAGTTTCCAGGAAGAAACTTCCTGTGGATTAGGATCTGACGTTGGAAGAAAATCCTTAGAAGTGGTAAGGCGGTAAACCACGAAGTAGCAAGGTGAGATCTCTATTTCAAGACTGAACGTAGACTGGTTGATCTTTTAGTCTTGGAATGTTCTTTTCCTGTTTTTCCTGCTTCTGTTTTTCTACCAGTACTCTGGGACGCGAAGGCGAGCAGCACAGTGGTATTGACACCGTTTATTACGAGAAAGACCGGTTCAACTCTGCTTCGTGTTGCAGAAGTCTTCCATTTATTCGAGGTCGGGAAGTTAATAACAGACTTTTCTGGGATTATCTCAGTTCCTCCAGTCATCACAAGAACGCTCTAGCGGGGCTATCTCACCACTACGAGAAGGAGCGACTCGACCAACACCTAAGGAAATTCGTAACGAAGATGGGTATTTCCGAGCAGTAATGGATTCAGCATACAAATAGTTCGAAATTCTTCGTGAATGATAGATGCAATGGGAACTTTCGAGTGCAAGAAGGGCTGGGATCCACGTTGAAGATCTGAAGAAGGACCATGTAGGGAAATGTATTCTGATGACACGTTCATTTGTTTCAATGTATAATCGACGTTAAATGTCTTTGTTTGTAAAACCTCTAAGCACTTTGCAACTAGGTTCTTATCTGTTAAGGGTGTTGAAGAAAGAGGTGAGACTGCATTAGCCATAGCTATTTTTATCATCATAGTTTCCTAACCTGTGTTTAACAAAAGTCTAGGATCGAATATATTCCATTTTTTGAGTCACGTATATTTCTAGAGTCTTGGAATTTGACTAGAGCGTCGTGATAGTTATTTGATGGGATGTGGCTTGATGCAGAAAGAAACTGGGGGTATTCCTGGTTACAGGCTTGTTCTTATACTTAAAAACCAAGCCTTCCATTCCTTTAAGATTGGCTAGTCGATAGCGGCACTTGCAGAACTCTTATGTTTTACTTGTTGAAAACTAGCCTTACCAGAATGTTGCACAAACCCAGTCCACATTTACTGCCGAAGTGGTTTCATTTACAGAACAAAAATGATTCTGCAGGTCGAAATGACATGCAACGCTGCGCTAGTTCACTTTAGCTGTAGTCTAACAACAGCTTTACCCAACGGTTTAGCGCTTAGTCGTGGGTGGGAGGTGTTCCTCGGTTTCGGACTGCGATGTACAGCGGAGTATTCACGGCCACGGTTCCACGGCCAGGCCTCCCGACCTGAGGAGTCCAGCGTTTCCATTAGGAAGCCTAGCTAAGAGTAAACCACTACCAGAGTCCACCACCGTCCTGGGATCAAGCTAGTCGGCAAATCTCTCGCTGATCCACAATGCCGGCGACGACTGCCTGAGGTGGTAACGGACTGGGGAAGACTTTCGCTAGGCTGACCTTGGGACCCTGGTGAAACAAAATGGCTAAACTAGCAAAACACCAAAGAAACGAAAATAATGCTAGCGCCCGCACAACCATTGAAGACGGGGCCATGCAGTTATTTAAATAAGTAAGTGACAAGAACAGGTAACCAACTCTCAGGGAGAAAAATGTTCCTACTGCTTGGATAGGGATGGATAAACTGCCGAAGGTTCCCAGGATCGACTTTCTTTTGATCTCGGCATTGGGTTGCAAATGTGTCGTTTTCTTGTTCAGCAGTCGCGAGGTTATTAACTTAACAGCATACGTTATCCTCCATACAAAAAACGCAACACAACAGTAGCTGAGAGGCAGTGTCACCTTCTTCAGAGTCGTTTTTTACGTGCCTTCGACTGAGGAAGAACGCTGACAAACTACCGATACAAACGATCCGATCAGACGAGTCAATGGATCTGCTGGTTTTTAAAATTCTTTCGAAACTAGGACATTTATTTGTTGGACTGACATGATCAATAAGTCTACGAATCTCTCTTTAAAACTCTCAACAAGTTAACGTTAGCGGAAACCGCAGATTTCGCATATTTCACTTTATATCGTGGTTTGAGATACGATTTGTCATTGTTGTAAGAAAATAAGTGAGTGGAGTAGAATTTTTAAAAAAATCCACCATTGTTTACCACGTCGCTATTTCCAGGGGTGCGTGTAGCGCAGTGGTCGGAGGCGCTCTGCATTATACATGGGATCGATGCCTGCGCCTATGGCCCACAAAGCCTTCCATCCCTCCGGGGTCGGCAGATTGCTACCAGACTTGTTTGGGAGGAAAGTAGAACTGGTTCGATGCATCGGTAGGCTACCATCAGTCATTGGAAACGGCCAGATATCCATTCAGTCACCTCCAATAATGCTTAACGAGGTCGAATGCATTGCGCTTCCTTCAGGGATTCATCAACTCCGAGAGTTTTATCCTTTTTTATTATCGCCGTTTCCAAAAACTTTTGCCAATGTGTTTTAATTCCAGTTGTACGAAATTGGAATGCGCCTGAGGATCCTTTTCGGGCTCAGACGGAATATACTCGCGCCTTGAATGCAACAAAGTTGGAACGAGTTTTCGCTAAACCTTTTGTGGCTACTCTGGATGGTCACGTGGAAGGTGTTCACATTCTTGCAAAGCATCCAAGTATGGTTTAAGTATATACATTAAGCACCTATTTAATCTGTTTGTACCTGAGTGAATTCACAATTACTGACTTCTAGGTCGACCATCTATTGTTCTATCAGGAGCTCGCGACGGTCAAGTGAAAGTATGGGCATTGGCAAGACGTCACTGTCTAGCAACATTTCAAACCCATTGTGGCCCGGTAAATGGTTAGTTTATCTGTTGTTCATAGCATCATTTTCTTTCTACGAAGTGTTAATACTTTCATAGAAAGTTGCTTTTTTGTTGTCTGAATATAGAATTCTTCCTAACGGTTTGCCACCTCTCGTAGCTAAGAGGTGTTCTTGGGTATCGGACTGCGATGTACAGCGGGAGGATTCACCCCATAGCAGGCGTTTCCATCAGGAAGCCCAGCTAAGAGTAAACCATTCCCAGGTCCACCATCGTCCTGGTATCAAGCTAGTCCCTTAGTGGAAAATTTTCCTCTGATCTACAAGGGATTCTGTGGTGACGACAGCCTGGCGCAGACATTGGCTCTGCTAACCTCAGGACTCCATGGAACCACAATAGCTAAACTAGCAAAACTCCGAAGAAACGGAAATTATGCTGGAGCCTTCACATTCACTGAAGATGTCCAAGTATTCAAATAGCAATATAGATTTTCGACATGGTTTTTCACTGTTATTTTCTTCCAGGTATTTCTGTTGATACAGCGACTGGTGATAGCTTTGTTACTGTTGGGCAAGATTGTGCCATTAATCGCTGGAGGTTGCCACAAACTTCCAAGGATGTCGGTGGCATATTGTGTGACCATACCGATTCTGTTCTCCTTGATGGTTTGTTCACAATCTTGTTTTCGTCTTAGGCAACCGTTTTTCATATTCTGCTGCGGGTCTGTAGATGTTATGATTTAGGATAAAATCAGTGTTTTTTTTTTGGTTGAAGCAGATGTTTCAGACTTTGAGCGAGTTTCCTTTTCTAATTTTACTTAACACAGCTTTAGTCACTAACAGATTTTTCATCCTTTCCAACCACAGTGGTTAATTTCTACTGGGTTGTGGATCATTCCTTGAAACACGGGAGTCGCCCTTCTAAGTAAGTTAGGGTAATGGGTGAAGACCACGCCTAATATACGCGAAATTAAGCGCATTCCGCAACTCGAGGTGTAGCTCGGTCTGTCCACGTAATGTTTACGTCGAGCGTCACCGTCTACATTGTGGCAAATTTTCATTGCTAGTTTCGCCTTCATTGAAGCGATGCAATCAAAACTGGATGCTTCCGTTGGCTTAGGCTGCCTAACACACTGCCTTTGTACTCCTTGTACTCGTAGAGAACTTGAATCTTTCTATCACTTATTTTGGTTCAATTTTGCACTTCTGCTGTTTTCGTACCCTTCGTACTTTTGTCATAGAATTTTGTTGGACAATATAGACCAATTGATCAGTGGACCTCAATTATTCTGCATGTGAACCAGAATTGGTTCAGCACTTTTCCTTAGTGAAATAATCTATTCTAATTGAATTATCCATAGTTCGCTTTCTCGTTAAACTCTCTCTCAGGTGTTGCACATGCAGTGTCGCATCTTGCAAATTCTTCCCATTTCGTCACATGTGGTGATGGAGTTACTGTTTGGAGTTCTCAAGGGTGAGTTTAGCAATTTCCCACATGTTTCTCTTTTCCGAGATTCCGGTCTTGTATTTGGACCATGCTTGATAGTATCTATTTGGTAAATTAGACATACTACTAAACTCATTCAGTACCACAAGGATCCGTGAGTATGACGTAGGTCATGACACCGCTCATGTAGTACGTGCAAATCCAATAGAAGAGGCAGTTCTCGTGGGTGCTATGAGTGATCGTTCCATATTCGTCATTGATACGCGCCAAGCTGTTGCGTTAAAAAAGGCCTGTTTCTTGTTCACGTTTTGTGTTTTTTTTTTCACTCGAAAGTTCAACTTTTATAGGTGACAATGAAGTTACGGCCAAATAGGATTTCGTGGAATCCTTTAGAAGCGTACACATTCTCGGTAGCAAGTGATGACTATAAGTGGGCCTTTTTTAAAATGTTTTGCTGCTTTTCGTGCTTACTAACTCAATGACACTGATTGGAAAACGAACGTAGCACTTGTATCTGGAGTGCATTCATTATCTTTAGACATTGTTACAATTGAACACAACGTTTTGGATGATATTCCGGTTTTTACATTAGAAAAGCTTTCTAAGACTCTCGGCGTTGATCATTCCCTGAGGGATAGCCCGTGCATTCCACTTTATTTGGCACCGTTGGATATGATTGAATGCATATCTGGCCTTTATAATGATTCGCGATGGCCTATCGATGTATCGCTTCGGCGCTGCTATCCTCCCAGACAAGTCTGGTACCAATTTGCCGACCTCGGAGAAATGGAAGGCTTGGTGAGCCTTGGGCGCAGGGATCGATCCTTTGTGTATTGCAGGGCGCCTACGACCACTCCACCATACGTGCTCTTCGATTTTTCCATTGATGTTAGAAAATGAAAGCTATAAAATGATGTTTTGCACCGGACCACAAATGGGTGAATGCAAAATTGATACACAAAGAAGTGATAGTATCAGTTGTAGATTTCTGTACGTTTTCAGTTTGTATACGTTTGACATGCGCTATTTGGATAGTCCTAAATTTGTTCATTCTGGACATACGGCTGCCGTCATTGACTTAGATTACTCACCAACTGGTCAAGAAATCGTGTCCGGATCATTTGATCGATCAGTGAGAATATTTCGTGCCAACGAAACAAGAAGCAGGTATGACCACAACATATGCAAAGAATTCCATATTTCTTTTTTACTTGAACTTCCTTTTTTTTTTACAGTAGGGAGACTGCATTAGCCTATTGTTGTGGTTTGCCACAGACTTTTAACACAACACGTGGTATTGACATAACATAACATAACATAACATAACACGTGCTTCCCAACGATTTACCGCCTCATCGTGGCTGGGAGGTGTTCCTGAGTCGGGCTGCGATGTACAGCGGAAAGATTCATCCTCACAGCAGGGTCTCCCAAGCTGAGAAGGAGTACGACGTTTCCATGAGGAAGTCCAGCTAAGAGTAAACCAATACCAGAATCCACCATTATCCTGGTATCAAACTAGTCGCATGGTGGAAAATCTCCCTCTTATCCACAAGGGTAGCGACTGCCGGTGGTGGTGACGAACTGGAGCAGGCTTTGGTCTGGTTGACCCCAGGAATCCAGGCAACCACAATAGCTAAACCAGTAAAACTCCGAAAAAATATAAATTATGCTGCCCACTTACAACCAGTGAAGATGGGCCATCCAAGTATCCAAGTAAGTAACACGTGATATTTTTGGACAGCTGACGATAGTCTTCCAAACACTAGAGTATTTGAGGAGTTGAGAATTCCATACGTTTTTAGAAGGGAGTTTGCTGTTTCGCCTTTAGGGTATACTAATCTGTAAATCTGTATATCAGTTCGGTACTTTCAAAGCCGACCACTATTTAACAGTCGTGTAAGTGATCAATATCTTTTAAAACTCTTCATCCTACATAAATTTCTTATCAAATTTTTATTCGGCTAACGTTTTGACGTCTTTGTCTTTTTTACAGACGTTTGATTCAAGTTGATTGTCCACATGGCGAGGACGAACGGCGTGAAGTGGGCATTCGACTCGGATCATTCGGCTCTTATCCAGACAAATATGTTATGAAAATTCATAACCACGTCATATAAGCTGAACATTTTTGAAAGACTTGGACTATAAATTCTGCTCTAAATCCGTTTAGTGCTAAAGTTCCAAAAAAATTGAGAGTGGAGTTTAAAGTTTCAAAAGTTCTGAAGAAAGTGTGGAAGCGCCACACACAAATACTGTCTAACATGTGTAGATTCAAAAATCTTTATAATACTATTCATGTATGCTAACTTTTTATTTGCTGCCCACCATTATTTCTAACGGCAGTGTACGATGCGAAATACAATCGCAACGATGTTGAGATGTTTACAAAACTCCGGACTGGCAGGTGTCTCCGGTGGGGAACAAATGCGCTATTACCCTTTCCGGGGGCTAACGCGTTCACCACCACACCACGCAGGACCTTCGTTTCGCCTGTCTCTCAGCTAGTTCTTTCGATTACTGCCATCAGAAATCACCCGTCAACGGGTTTGATCTGGGGAGCAGAAAGCGGAACTGAACCTAATTAGGCTAAGGCTGAAGTTGAAATCACAGTGCTAACTTTTTATTTGCTGCCTACCATTATTTCTATTCTCTCATCATGTGGTTGTATTTCGTATCATACCCTGCCGTTAAAAATAATAGTAGGCCGCAAATGAAAAGTTAGCATTTTGATTTGAACTTCAGCCTCAGCTTAACTAGGTTCACTGCCGATTTAAGTTCACCAGATCAATCTCGTTGACGGGTGATTGATGATAGCACTGATCGATAGAACTATCTGAGAAACAGGCGAAACTAAGGACCCGCATGGTGTGGTGGTGCGTTACTCACCGTAAAGGACAATAGAGCATTCCTTCCCCACCGCAGACACCTGCGGTCCGGAGTTTTACTATTTCGTATATTGAAATATTTAGTACGAGTCAAGCTTTGCCCTACAAAATTTCTACGTTCAGAGATGTGTATCACACAAAACGGATGTCAAACGTATTGTCTGTGTTGTGGTCTATGGATAACAAATTTGTTCTTTCTGGTAGTAATGAGATGAACGTGCGTGTATGGAAAGCCAAAGCAGCAGAAAAAATTGGTCCGGTGCGTTCGTTGCATTCTGAGAAAACTGAAAACTATTTGACTTCCCGTTTCTTTCTATCAGAGTCTATTTACTACAGAAGTTGCTCACAGCTGATATCAAATAGCATCTAGTTATAGCTGGCTCCACGAGAGAAGGCAGCATTTATGTACAATGAGAAGCTTCGCGAACAGTTCAAAGAACATCCGGAAATTCGAAGAATAGCACGACATAGGAATGTACCGAGGAGTATCTACCAGTAAGTACATTTTATGTCACCATCACTTCTTATCACCTCTGGAAACGTTTAAGATGGGAAGATTTAAGATTTAACGATTTAGCCGTTTAAGCTTTCCCAAGTAAAACAGAGTGGTTTGCACTCGTGTTCGTATTCTTTGTGCTTTATCCTTGACATGCTAACTGCAGTGCCACTCGTGAGCATGCGGCTATTCGAGCCTCACAATCTCGTAAGGAATTCAACCGTCGTCGTGCAGAGGGTGTTAAGGACGAAGATGTGGAGTTTGTCCCGTTGGTCCGAAAGGCGATGGTTAAAAGTAGTGCCGAGATCTTATAGAAGTAGTTCTGCTTCAGTGGTAATTGCCATCCACTGCACTGACGTTTTCGAATAGTGGAAAATTAAAAGTGTTATTTTTACTGAAGGATGAACAGGTGAATGTGCTGTTACAATTATAAATAAGGATAAATATTTTATTTCCGATATCTCTTGTTTGATTAATTTTTACCGAGTTAGTAGTAGGAAAATATTGATTTCTGCTACAATGGATTGACTATCCCATCTAATTCGATGTGATGATAAACTAACAAGATGACAAGTACAGAACTAATACCGTATTGCGAGGTGGTTAAGTCTTTGCCGCGATTTCTGGCAGTTGGTCTTTCAGACTTTTCGGTATAGAGAGTATGTAATCCTGAAATAATACAAACGAATTTACTGATGGTGAAATTCCTTGAGCGCGACAAAACATAGGATAGAAATCTAGATCAGCAATGGAGCACTCTTCAAGTCTTGGTCCTGAACCCAACCATATAAGAAAAACAAGCAACATGCCTGGTGATTAACCCATGATGCAGATGCGAGGACACCGCCTGTATTATTCCGCTGAACTGTTGGTTCATAGCAAAGATGTCTCCCCGATATATCAGTTAGCTGACCTCCTCAAACAATACAGAGTCACTGTTAAAATAAGCTGGAAATACAATCTGCTTGGAAATTAAGCGCTTTAGACCTTCAAAGCTCCAGAAATAAAAACCTTTGGAACATTAAAAGATTTTAAGCGACTAACATGGTACCGTTCCAATGGTTTACTGCCTCATTGTCACTGCCAGGTGTTCCTGGCTGCCTGGCCGTGACGTACAGCAGCGGAATTCATCCCCCAGCAGGGTCTTCCGAGCTAAGAAGTGCCATGTTTCCATCAGAAAACCCAGCTAAAAGTAAACCAGTACCAGAATCCACTACCGCCCTGGTATCAAACTAGTCGCATGGTGACGACCTGGCGGAATCTGGCCAAACTGACCTAGGGACTCCAGGGAGCCACACAATGGCTAAACTAGCAAAACTCCGAAAAGTAGAAATTATGCTGGGCCCGAACAACCAGTGTTACCGGCCCATTCAAGTATCCAAGGAAGTAAATATGGTATATATGAGAAACATACCAGCCGCGGTTAGCACGGCTTCAACAGCACAAGTATCCCACTTCTTGCAACCGGCACTAGCAAACACATAAGCAGCACTTCCTTCGAGCACCTTTATCACCTGGAATAGAAGAAAGTCGTCTCATAACTAGATGAAACATTTATTAATCATCTGAAAAGAGAAATACTTAATGCCTTTAGAGTACTCCAATTTCACCAGAGTATGATGACAATATTGTATACGTTCATAAGTCCTACCTTATAGCCTGCACCTCCGAACTTTTCAACAACATCAACGAGTCCTTTCTCTTTCAGTGCATTAAGGGCGTCAAGCACAGACTGATTCAAATGGCTCCTTGTTGTCACAACGACACGTTGTGGTTGCACTACAACCAACATTAGTACTACATAATTTCTCCCTCCCATAAAAGCTTAGTACATGTACCTCCAGCAGGTATTATACCATGCACTCCACATCCCTCTATAGCCCATATAGTTCTGCCAGCATTTCTGTGAAATGGCTGATGAATAACCCCAGCTATAGGCCGACCACGATGAGCGATACCAATCAGTACTGTGATCTGCTCGAGTAGCGCTGAAATGATAGTGGTCTTGACGACGAACCTCCAAATATGCACAGGGATGATATAGTCTACTCTAGGGCAGATACACAACGCATATAATACAATTTTTGTACAGAAAAGCACGATGTGTATAAAAGATAGAAAAGGATGAAGCTTCGGGCGTTGATCAATCCCTGAGGGATGCGCCATGCATTCGACTTCATTAAGCATCGCTAGGGGTGATTGAACGCATATCTGGCTTTTACAACGACTCCCGGTGGCCTACTGATGCATCGAGCCAGTGATACTACCCTCCTAGACAAGTGTGGTACCAATTTTCCGACCCGGAGGAATGGAGGGCTTGGTCATTCTGGGGCGCCGGGATCCATCACATGTTAATTGGATGGCGCTTCCAACCACTGCGCCACATGCGCCTGTTCATGATGCATATACTAGTACAAATATGAAGAAATAGAACGAACCAAAGTCTTTCTTTTTAACAGCGAGTGCTACTTCTGACGTCCCATCCAACGGATCTACCCATACGACAACATGGAAGCAAAAGCAATCCAAACAAATCGATTTGCGTTTTCTAAATGACCCTTTCAAAAAAGGTGATGAGGTATGAATACTTACCTCATCCGGTTTAACTTCTCTAAGTTCTGGTTTCACATCTTTCTCAACTTGCAAAACTTCGGCAGCGAAACTCTTTTCGACTGTGCTGCACTCGGATGTTACGTCCTTAAATACAACAACACGCCAATAGTTCTAAAAACCATCCTTCATTATTATCTGTATAAATACTCAAAAATTCCTTGGATTACATAGATAAATCTTAAATCTTAGCTCAATGAATCAAGAGCACTACATCGTCATTTTTCGCATGATACTCCGTAAGAGTTGCAACGTTGCTTTACATACAAAATGATACTGAGATATTTGCAAAACTGCGGACCGCATGTGTACAGTGGGGATCGAACCAGTTATTACTCTTTCTGGTGGCTTACGTGTTCACCACCACACCATGCGGGTCCTCCGTTTCGCCCTTCTCTCAGCTTGCTTTCTATCTAATTATATAGTTGTTTCGTATAGGCAAGAAATACTTGTGCAGTGTAAAGACGACAAACAATGAACAGAGCAGAGTCCCTCTTGCATGGTCATGCTAAAGTATGACTTTGGAGAAGAAAAAGTCTCCTTATTACGAAAGATAGATTTAGACCAACCTCCTCACCAATGATGTTGATATTTCCGAACCGTTCCGTAAGAGATTTAACTATGAGAAACTGTGCACGCCGATCGGCTTCAGTCTGAAGATCTTCTGGCTCGCCTTGTACACTCTTGTCAACTATTTTTAGATCTCCATCCGCCATTACGTTCTAGAATCGTTCAAGTTGCAGCTTTTCATAGTTTATATAGTAGAGGAAATAACAATGCCCGTGTTTATTTTCCAGTTCGATATATGAGAAAGACGGAAAAAGAGTGTAATGTTCCCTGAAAATTTTTGAAAACATTAGGCTATCTTGCGCTTCAGTGCATAATTCTCCGTGAGTTTTATAACAACCTAGTACTACCACTCTTACTTGGATGCCCCTCTTCACTGGTTGTGCTGGCTCCACCATAATTTCCATTTTTCCGGAGCTTTTTATGTTTAGCCAATGTGGTTCCACGAAGTCCCGAGGTCATCGTAGCCAAAGTCTGCTCCAGATCATCACCACCACAGACAGTCGCCGCTCTTGTGGATCAGAGGTAGATTTGCCACCAAGCAACTGGCTTGATTCCAGGACGATGGTGGATCTTGGTATTGGTTTACTCTTACATGGGCTTCCTGATTGAAACGCCGGATCCTTTCCAGCTTGGGAGGAGCCTGCCATGGGGGACGAATCTCGCCGATGTACACTGCAGCTCCACACCCAGAACACCTCTCAGCTACGATAAGGCAGCAAACCGTTAGGAAGCTGCCTAGTACTACTCCTCTAAAGAGAATTACGAATAGAAGGAAATAATAAGGAAATAAGATACAAAACCTTAATAATGCTACCAGCCGCCTCAGAAATCCGTACAGACGACGCTACAAGCCGAGTTAGAAATGATGCCCTATGCCACATATCCGTATCGCACATTCCTAAGCTTCAAGGTAACCTGAAAATCCAAAAGGGAAACCAGGTAACACCACTTTGAAGGAGAACTAAATTAAGAGATAGAACGATAGAAAAGTTAGTAAAAACCCAATATACAGGGCTTAAAAGATAATATTGTATGAAGAGGAATGAGGACCTGGGAGATTTGTTTCCTTGTGCCCGACATTTGAGTTTGAGCTCCCCAAGTACATTCTTAGTACACTTACATGTGTAAGAAGGAGCACAAACCGATAATATTTGTATCACTGATAATTCGAAGCGAAACTGATGAGACATCACATAATAAGTTTCGGTTATTAAAAACAATAAGAACATCTATGCCGATCTCACTTCCGCTAAAAAAAAGGCAGTTCGTAAAAGCACTGATGAGACAATGTTTGCCATACTATAGCTGACATGCTGATACTCTGATACACTCTGCGTGGTTGTGCTTGGTCTTTGTCTCTGCACTTCGGAAGATATACTTACCTACTTACTTGGATAGCCTGTTTTCACTATTGTGTTGATCCAAGAACAATTCCCATTTTTTCGGAGTTTTGCTGGTTTAGCCAGTGTGGCTCCCCGGAGTCCAGAGGTTAGGCGAGCCAATGTCTGTCCCAGGTCGTCACCATCGCAGGCAGTCGCTGCTCTTGTAGATCATAGGGAAATTTCCCACCATGCAATTAGTTTGATACCAGGATGGTGGTAGATCTTGGTAGTCGTTTACTCTTAGCTGGGCTGCCTGATGGAAACGCCGGACTCCTTTTCAGCATGGGAGCCCCTGCCGGAGAGATGAATCCACCCGATGGTTATTGTAGCCCGACACCCAGGAGCTCCTCCCAGCCACGATGAAGCGTTGGAAAGCCAAAGAAGATTAATAGAGCAATATTTACTATACGATAGTTTACACTTGAAGTTTTGTTTTTCTCAGCGTTTCTAAAGGTCCTACTAACATAGAAATTACCTGATCAACTACTTCTACGTAAAGCCATCGTAATTTCCTAATTTCTATGATTGACTTCATACCTGAGCCAAGCACTAACCGACCAACCAATGTGAACACTATGCGGTCGGTCCACTGAACCTACGATGTAGAAACTTAGGATCTCTCACATCGCAGATTCAAAAAGAAGAATAAATGATAAAGCTATTAGCGTTGAACAGTCCCTGAGGGATCCACCATACATTCAACTTCACTAAGCATCGTTGGAAGTGATTGAATGCATACCTGGCCTTCACACTGACTCGCAGTGGCCTACCGATGTGTCCAGCCAGTGCTGCTATCCTCCTAGATAGGTCAGATACCAGTTTGCCGACCCCGGAGAGATGGAAGGCCTGGTGAGCTTGGGCGCAGGATCGATTCCACGTGTAGTGCAGGAAGCCTCCCAGATTGCGCTACACGCGCCCCTCTACTGCTAAAACTTATGTTCGACAATTCACTGACGTTATGAAGTGGATGACCCAACGATCTGCTTTCTAGATACAAGAACACTATCGTTGGATGGACACGAATCCAGAGATATAACAAACAGTGAAGAAGTTACTAGGGAGATAATGCTGTCAAAGAAGAAAGAAGTACATGGAGACAATTACTGCCTAAAAAAAATCGTACACTGAACTTAAATCAAGAGATTTCCTATTAAGAAACAGATGAAGCAAAAGAAATAACGTCATTTAATTGAAATAAGCACTTCGTTCACCTCTAAGAGAGGTTGGCTGTGCGGAACACCAAATAATACTAGCATGTGAAGTAAAACATAAACACTAGAGAAGTACTGTTAAACACCAATTTACTGTGGAACTACGAACTATCGCCAATACATAGGGACGACATAAAGATATGTCGACCGTAATTGCGGCATCGAGGCTGGGAGATTGGTGTATTCCATGTGGAATTATTCGCATTTCATTGACATTCTGGTGTCCGGATCCTATGTGAAACCAGAGACGAAGGATATGTCGTCCCACCGGTTCTCGCTTCCGAAGTCCGACATGTCAATTCGTCGGTGAAGAGTTCAAAAGCACCTGGTCCGGACAGGATAAGGCCTCATCAACTGAAGAACCTGACCTCACCAGTTCACTGGCTCGGCTGTTCACACGTTGCCAGTTTGTATGCAGAGTTCATACTCATTGGAAGACCAGCAAGACTGTATTATCGTTCAAAAAGGGTGACCTCCACGATATCGGCATCTACCGTCCAATCTGTTTGGTGACTGTCGTCTATCAACTTTTCATTCGAGTCATCCCAATCAAGATTGACAGAACACTGAACGAAGGACAGCCATGTGAACAAGCAGAGTTTCGAAAAGAATTTGGTACGATGGGCCACATCCATACGATAACAAGACTCAGTGAAGTATTGCGTGAGTACAAAAGACCGCTCTGTCTCTCTTTCGTCGATTTGAAGAAGGCTTTTGACCCAGAGATGGAAGGATTCATGGAAGCACTGAACAATCAATGATTCCATGCTCAGTATATATTCTTCCCAAAAGGATATCACCATTCTACAACGATCTTAACATCGACGTCCAAAGAGCATCGAGAACACCGTGAGAATAGTGGAAAGGGAAAACACGGGAGTGAAAATCGATGGCTGGCAATTGGTATTTCATCTCATTTTCTCTCACTTCTACTCATAGTGAAGCAACTGCAAGGGAAAATTTGTGCATCGAGAGAGACGATCAATAAAGCAATAGATCTTTTTAGTAATTTAGTATTCGTGTGCTACTTCCTGTACGACATTTCAAAGTTTGTTTGAAAACGAATGATGGGTAGTGGTTTTGTAAACTGGAAAAAAGAAACGGAAAACTACACACAAGTGATACAAAAAATTTAAGTTTTAGAGGCTATGATATGTGGAAAAATAATCTTGGTTAGTGTTTTCTTAGACGATTTTGCCAACAAGGAATAAATGAATTACTCGGGTAGCATTTCTGCGCCCTTCATCAGAACCATATTGATCCGAGTCGGTTGTTCGCATCCGTTCGTCCTCGCGAGGTGGATGTTCTTCGTTGTCACACCGGTTGCCAGTTTGTTTAGTGTTGTCGAGAAGAGATCCTGTACATAATTAAGCAGTGATGAGCTCTTCTGATCTGGATTCTATAGTTCCAGTTAAGCCTGGTAGTGACTTCTTAAAGTTTTTCGTAAACTATATGAGTACAAACGACTTTGCATACTTTCGAAGCATCCACTTGTTGAAAACGAAGGGAGAGCATGAAGGATAATGCTTCAGCCGTCGATCATTCCCTAAGAGATGTGCCATGCATTAGACTTCACCAAGCACCGTTAGAAGTGGTTTGATGCGCATCTGGCCTTCCCAATAGTTTGCAATGGCATACCGTAGTATCAAGTTGGCGTTGCTATCCTCGGAGACAAGTCTGATACCAATTTGCCGTACTGGGGTGGAAAGAACGCGTGGCGAGCTCGGGTGCGGGACTGAACCGACGACCACAGTGCGCTCCACGTGCCACCAGAAAATCAGTGATCACTTATATTCAACGCTGGAACTCATATTCAACTCAATGAACCGAATCGAGTTTAATGCGTGGCATATACCGAAAGGATTGATTGACACTAAACGTTCTAACGTCTACAGTTTTTATTATCTAACGATTGGTGGCACTTATATTTTAACTATTACTTGTCAGTCGGTCACTGCGCTATCGCAATATTAGAAAATTAAGTCCATGTTTAATTAATGTACTGTGTAAACGAAATTCATTAGAGTTTAGCGACCTTCTTAGATGGAGGTGAAAATTGGGTTTGGTGGGCTCTTTAGTAATCCGAACGCTGAACAATCGAAGGCCACACCTCCAGGTTGTGGATAGATCGATTCTTTCACCTTTGCTAAACCCAAATGCACTACACAGTCGTTTATTTCCTAACGCTTCATTTTGTATACGGTAAGTGATAAACGGATATATATATATATATGTAGGTGTGCAGACATATACATATAATATTTATCTAAATGCTTTTACACGTTTCGTATAGCATTGTAAGAATTGCGACTACTTCAATTAGATTATCCTACCACGCTAATTTTAAACGTCTCTTGACAAAGCGCGCGGCGCTGTGGTCGCGGGCGCCCTGCAATACATGAGAAATCGACTCCCTCGCCCTAGGGCCAACAAGCCTTCCAGCCTCCAGGGTCTGTAAATTGGTAACAGACTTGTTAGGTAGACAGCAGCAGTGGTTCGATACAACGGTAAGCCACCGTGAGTCATTGTAAAGGCCATATATGCATTCAGTCACCTCCAACGATACTTTATGAACTCGAATGCGTGGCGGACCCCTCAAGGATTGGTCATTGCCGAGAGCTTTTTTCTTAGCTTGATAAAGCAGGACAGTTGCAACAGTAACCTAAAATTCGTTTAAAAGAAGCACAGTTATTTGTTTCTTGGCTCGCTTTACGGTGAAAACACTGAGTGGAGTTTTACACATTTTGTAATGAACTTATTAAAAAGGGAATAAGACTATAAAAATAGTAGAAAAAATACAACCTGACAAATTTACTCGTTGAAGGTTTCGATGGCAATGGTTCAGTCAGATTAGTAGCTCAGTGATTTTTCACATGCTGCCACCACTGCGTCCTTAGTTCGGGCTCCTTTCGTCTACTATTTGAAAATAGCTCAATGTAAATTGGAATCTTTCATGATGAGTGATTTTATTCAGGTAAAACCCATGGTGTGGAGGAGTGCCATAGCCAAGGATTCTGCAAAAACGGTGGTGCTTGCATTTTAAATAGCGGTGAATACTTTCATTTAGCTGAACAAATGGCTTTCCCGAAGATTCTTTCTTATTTATCACTCTTTATTTGAATCTACCTTTTTATACGTCTATTATTTTTGCCATAAGTCGTCAGAGTTAACTGGTATCTCAAAGTGAATAGAAAAAATTCCGAGTCAATGAGGAGAGAGCTAGGATTGTTTGCACTGGAAGTCGTGTGAAAAAGACCCGAGCAGTTGCATAGCACTTTTAAACGCTGTTATATTCTAGGTATTATGATATTAAGGTTAGTTATTAGTAATTTTAGGCAGGAAAATTCCAAAAAGCTTTAGGATACTGATGCCATTCGTTGGGCCCCGCAAACTAAGACTTTGTTAGTTTGTTTTTTTCTGTGTTCCAAAGCTTTTCTTTTGCTAACTGCTGGACACCTTAGATACTACAATAAATCGGTTCACTCTAGTTATAACCATTTTCTAATCTTTCTTAGTTCCTCAAATTCCAAGATTTATTTTAAAGAAAAGTCTTGAATTGTTCTGAGTTCTACTACTGTTGCGGAATAGTTCATAGTATTTACCTACAAGACATCGAATTTCTCGTTAGATTAAAATGTCAATAATAAGCTGTTGAAGGCTAAATGTAGATGACCACATCACCGCAAACGTGAAAATCCATGGCTTGTTTAACTAGAGAGTTATTTAAAGCCATATTCCAACCACGTGTTCGAATTATCCCATATCTTATTCATAGACTTTCTACTGATGCAAAGCTCTTCAATAGGAATGTGATCTTTTAGTTTGACAGCAATTTCTATTAGCACTGGCTCTCTTGATCAGCCTTTCGTCACATCCACTCGTCATCCACCCACAACCACAATTTCTCTGTACAAATATTGTCCGGAAAACTCGAGTGTCTCAAGCGGTACACCCACTATTATGCGTAACACTCGCATTAGAGAGAAGATTATCTTAAATCGCAGCTATCACGTCATCATGGAAATTCTACAAAAGCAATTAAATAATGAATCTGAACCAACTGTTTATGATGCTTAACTGGCAATTACGATTATTGAATGAAAAATCAAAATACGGGTAGCTCCATGATCTAAAATTTTGAACAATAACGGCATGCTAGGTGTTTTGTGCTTCTTATCTTAAAAGATCAGAGAAGTTTTCAAATCTTCTCATTTATCGTATTCTCATTGTTTATGACCAATGACGTTGGTGCTCTTTTTGAGGATGCATGTGATCCATCAATTCATATGTTTATTCTACAACAAACTTACCTACTTGCTTGGATACGTAGATGGCCGTCTTTATGAGTTGTGCGACCTCTAGTACATTTGCCATTCGTTTCTTTCTCTCGCAATCATCGTCCATGATGGTGGTTTTGTTCAACCATGGTGGCGAGTGCGAGTCTCATACCTCGATCTGTAAAATAACTGCAGCTGCGAGTGCACCTGTTTGACTTTAGCCACGTACACATCAGCCAAACGTGTAGGTGGTCGTTTTAGGGATCGCCTGTGTCCTCTTGGAGCTCACTACACAATTCATTTAGGCTATCCGCCCTCTGTTCCTTCATTGCATAACCGGCCCATCTATTCGCTATCGATGTGTATTCCCCTGGTTCTGAAAACTGAGATTTTAAAGGTCAGAGCCTTGTATTCTTACCAGACGTTGTGTGTGCCGGTTACAAGACTTCCTTCAAACGTTCTATAAGTAGGCACGGAATACTTGTCGTGGTTGCTGCAGTAACAGCCCACGCTGTTGCATAACGGACACTGAGAGCACTGTTAAATGGAATAGGTGAGAGCGGATTTCTTGCTCATCTAGTTGGTCGGTGGCTTCTTCGAGAGGCTCGAATGCGGCCCATGCTGCTTACCTTCTTTTATCTGATTCTTACTTCATGTTGTTCTCCAGGCTCGTTGAACGTCCAAGACACGAACGAGGTTTCTCTGTAATCGGGAACCATCGAGTCTGATTTGTTCGCCTTCGCATCATGGGTTTTTCATGAGCTGGGTCTTCTTCCGTATTATGCCTGGTACGATCTCTTTTCCCACTTCATTGAGATCACTGATCATCGTCTTTGTTTCACTAGTATTTCTTGAAAGCATAACGTTATTATCAGGAAAACGATTATTTGATAGGAATTCTCCGTCAATACGCATGTCTTTCTCATCCTAGTCGAATTACTTCATTATCCAGTGCAAAACAGCATTAAACATCTTTGGCGATGTGGCGTCACCTTGTCGAACTTGTTTTCCTATGGGTATGTTTTCGTACTTGAGTTTTGAGCTGTAGGAGTTAATAAGCACATCATAGAGTAAAATTTCAGTCAAAAAATGAAGCAAGATGGATCTTCTTTCATGGTGAAGAGAACCCTAGACTTGGGTGCCCTTCTCCTGAGCTGCACACCAGGTATCAGGCATTCAAGGCGGAGTAGCTTATAACACAAATCCAGAAATTGCTACGGAATTCACTAGAAGTTCGACAGTTATTAACCATTACCTTAAAAACTACAAAAGATCTTAACGCACAGTAGATCGAACGCCCGCCTTCTCGTATACAAGCGAGTGCTACACACACGAGCTGTACAACCATGGGTGGTTTATGGACAGAAACATATTGCAGTTTTTAAAGAAGTTATAATCGAGATGAGGTTACCCTGATTCACCTCGTGTATCAAGGGAAATTAATATGAGGAGGAGGTCATCTACTTCTCAGTGATGTTTAACCTCCATCTAAAAGTCGCGACTTCCACTTAAACTATGTCTATTTTTTATTGATAAGCTAACACAAAGTTGCTATCAAACTTTATTCGGTTAACGTTTCGACGTATTCTTCTTCTTCGGCGTTCGGATTCATCCGAGTCCATTGTCCGCAGGCGATGATCACGAAAATCCACATCGGAAGAATAAACGGCATGGGACAGTGGAGTAGGATTAATCCGGTTTTGAAGAAAGCCAGTACGATGGAACTTTATCTGAATAAGGTTTTTTTTTATTAACCGCGCTCTCTCTATTTCACATATTATGCACATCTCAGCGCTTGTTTCATTCTAACCATTTCCTTGAAAACATCTTCCACGAAGAACTTCGGATTCGCATGTAGGCTCGGCTACGGCTCGACTGCTGATGTTCTTCTTCTGGATGTTCTTGAATGCTAGTGAGTATACTGTTGCTGAAATTTTGGTGTAGATGTGCTAAGGCATTCCAGGGTTTCCAACAAGCAGTCTCTAGTTTTGCGGATTTTTGGAATTTGGAGGCAGTTCTTTTGTAGATAAGTGTACCAATAATTTTACGATGCCGATGGGACCGGACGCTTTGCCAGTCAGAGACTTGGTCGAGATCGGTAGGGTAGAGTCTTGTATTCATTGCTGGACCTCATTTTTAACTCCAGTGCTCCAAGTGTTTGTAAGAGTATTGTAGAGGATCAAAATTCGAAAGGAGGAGGTTGGCACTATTTTTCAGACAATTTTTCATACAGCAAACTTTTATTACGCGCAAGAGTTTACGATTACGGACTTCGGTGATTTTTTTTCACGGCTGCTCTCATGTCGTGAACATCAACAGGACAGAAACAAGAACTTCATGTATTTTTTAGATCTTCCGGTCGCGAGAAATTGCTACGATGACGAGGTTTACCATATGGAATTTTGTTATTCATTCATTCTCCAGCCTATGAACTGGAGTGGTGTAAGTGCTAATTATTTATTTATTCTTTATTTTTCTCTTCAAGTAGAGTTTTTTACTGCGAATATCCGTCACTGACTTATTGTTGCTTAGAGTCGTTTCCTGTTTTCATAACTGCTCTATATAAGTCGTCTTTTTGCTCCATCTTGGATCCACGCAATTGAAATTTGAACGGATTTCGATTTCCAATCCACGGTTTCTTGCAGACGGTCGCATAAAGCAACGTCTATCCTTTTCTTTATCGATTTAGATTCATTATAAACTGTTTTATAGAAGAGAAGTTTACAGAATGTTTATACCTTCAGGCCGTTAGATACTGTAATGAGCAAGGGAAAGTACTAGCATTAACTCAATCGGCTGACGACCAAAGGTTTTACGCCGGCTACATATATGGATCTTTACTGGCGTCAGACAGACCGGGTGGGTTACGATTGGCTCATTTTTGACTGAATTATTCACCTCTTACTGACTTCAAATTCCACTTAATTCTCTCTCGCTCTAGTGTTGTCCATGGTGGTAGTCTGCTTCAAACATAATGACGTTCATGAGGCCGATTCAGATTTCCTGAAAATGCTTCCATCTGTGAACTCAGATGGATAATGTTACCCACGAGCATGTGTGAACACGTTTGTGTGGCCGTCAAAACCGTGTTTTTCGTCCATCTCCCATCTAATCTTCTTATTACTTTGCTCCGCTATCGCTTTATACAACTATTCCCAAGACCAACTTTCTATTCACCTCGGCACAACAATTCACTGTTTTTTTTCGACAAGCAAAGACAAAGTTGGTATTATAGAATTTTTGGTATACACTAGCTGACGTCCCGACGGTTTCACCTTATTCGTGGAAGGGTTAAATTGACAAGTCAGGGTCATGTATGACGTGGTCTCTTCTTAAAAATCCCACGATGTCGCTAGCGAAGCGAATATTTAGTATGACTTTTCCATCAATACGTACGTATGCCCTTTTAATTCCAATCGAGTTGCATCATTATCTACTGTAGTGCGGCACTAAACAGCTTTGACGATGTGATGTTGTCTTATCGAGCTCCTTTTTCTGATGAGTAGTTAGTGGAAAAGCATTATTTTTTTTACTACATTTCCAATAACAGTCTGCTAGTGTTCCGTTATGTTGGACAGGCCCATTCCTTGGTCGACGAGTGGTTATAGGACTGGATTCGTTTCGACGGTGTTAAGCGCTTTCTCATAGTTGATAAACATAACCAAAAGGCGCAAGTGGTACTCCCGACAGACTACCGCGACCCGTGATGCGGCTCTAATGTTGCCTAAGCAGCAGAATTTCTGTCGAAATCCTGCTTACTGAACAGGTTTTTTGTGCCTTGTCCAACGTGATCGGTATCCGCAAAGTTGTAATTCTCTTTAACAGTTTGTAGAGTACATTCATCAAGTGTGAGGCTGCAATTATGAAGACTCCATTGGTCTTCCTTTTTGGACAAGTTGCCAATGTGTGACGTCCTTCAATGGTCTGAAATTTTCTCCCACTGAAAACAAGATGTCGTATGCATTGCGAGAAGTGCATGGCAGTTGCACTCAAGATTTCATTTTTTTGAATTTGTGGCGCAGTAATAGGTTTTTCCTTATTCATGTTGTATTTGCAAAATTCTCGTCTGTGTCTCAGCTAGTTCTATCCATCACTTGCCATCAGCAATCACCCAGGCTCTCCAGATCAATCCCGCTGACGGGTGATTGCTGATCGCAAAGTTCGATAGAACTGGCTGAGAGAAAGGCGAAACCAAGGACCCGCATGGTGTGGTGGTGAGCGCGTTACCCCCCGAAAAGGACAATAGCGCGTTCGTTCCTCACCGCAGACACCTGCGGTCCGAAGTTTTGCAAATATCTCAGTATTATAGAAGTTATGAGAATGCTATATTTGAAAAGAAACTGCGAAATGAGTAGTCACATACATAAGTGATAAATGAATGACCCACTTTCCCCAGGAACTATGCAGGCCTCAGCAGCTAGTTAGCCATTTGTTTGCCGAGCATTTTGATTCATTGAATCTCAACATGGCCGAATGCGAGCTTTTTTAAGGTGTTAGCACAGGAATTCGGCTGTCGTGTATTAAAGAGCGGTTTGCGACATTTGTTTACTTCTATGCATGACTAACTTTTTCTTATTTGTTGATAACATGAATTCATTTGGCCTAATGGAATCGTGTCACAAAAAAAAGCGGTTACTGGACCCAGGACAGAATAGTGGCGCTATGCAAGTGTCAGAGAGACACCATCTTTACTTTGTCAAAATATAGGAGGTCTCGCCATGGGTTGGTCCTGTGGAAGATTCGCATTTTCAGCGACGATTTTGTTTCTTCTCTAAACTCATTTCTGTTGACTTTCCTGGTTTTGCGGTGGGCTCATTAGCAACCAATTTAAGGAGGAATTTTTGTTAAGGTTTGATCGACAGTTACACAAGTTGACGAACAGCACTAAGCCAACCCATGGCGTGACTTTGTTGACCTTCTTTTGAAGTGTAAACGAGATGATAGGAACACGTAGGAGACAACGTGTTGGGCTACTGATGGTGCACTGCAAAGTATACGCTGCTGACATTTCATAATGGAGCTTTCTATCTACGACCAAGCGTCCGTCATCTAAATGAGATATGTAGGTTTTCTTGCTTTTTCTTATTGGCAAGGCGATTACATGAAACTTTATGCAACCAGCAGCCTTAGAAGAAGGGACAGATCAGAATCCAAAAAAATTGTTTTAGTATTTTGGGTGCAGATCAAGAACGAACCTTTGTGGCTTGTTGTTGGGTTATGTCCTGTGCGACACGCGACGTCCTTCGTCTCTCCCTTGTTGTCCTTTGGCAGACGTGGTTATCTGGCGCGTCCGTTGCGCGGGGTATTGCAGCTCATTTATTTCTGATCGAGTTATTTGTGGGTCCCTGAAGTCTCGAGGCTAGCCTAGCTGGAATCCTTCTCAGGTCGTTACAACTGGCATTTGTGTGCCCCTGTGAGGATATGGTACCCTGCGACTAGTTTGGTACCATAATGGCAGTGATTTTTAGTACTAATTTCCTTCTAAATGGGTTTACTGGTGATCATTTTGGACTCTTTTTCGGCTCAATAGATCTTGCTGAGACAATAAATAACCCACAGAGTGTGGCAGCCTGGTAACCAAGAACACCCCGGCCATCTTGAAGTAGGAGAGCATGAAGAGCAGTGGTCGGCTGACACAACTTTTTTGCATTTCTTTCCAGTCCAATTTGTTTATCCAATCACTCTATTAAGTGCTGAAAAGAACCGAAGAACAACCTCAACATCCTCGGGGCTTCATGTTTTTCGTGTGCTGTTTTTTCAAAAATTTTCTCTTAGGAAGTGTGTGTAGGCTCTGCCACTGATTAAGAATTCCTTTTCTCATAACTATTAACGTTGAATGAGTGAAGTTTTTTCCAGAACGCTGAAATAGCTTTGCTTGGAAGTTCGCAGTTTTTCAGTGGAACCATTCGTCGGCACATTGTAGATTCAGCCACTTTGGAAGATCGCTAGGATATAACAGTAGTGTTGTTGGCCTGGCACCGTTTTGTGACGAGACAAGGATTTTATGTTCTTAAAGTAGTGAGCCTTCAATGTGCCCAGTGTTTCAGTAAATGCATCTATATATATGTATTCTTTCTTTGATTAGTGATACCGAGGTTCAAGGAAAGTCGGTTTCGAAATATTGCACCTATATATATGCTAGGGTTTTGAAGCAGTGTGAATGATTAAGGATATGGTGTCACAGGTGTGTGGACATCATTGCGTTCCGTTTCTAATGGATCCGGACCCGTATGGGTGAGCTTTCCAGACTCCAGTATCGTACGTAAGCACTACTGGAAGCCTGGTGGATTAGACCTTAATCGCAATTACGACAGTATGTTCAACTTTTTCAGATTTCGATTGGTGTGAAAATCATTCACAATAACTTAGATGATTAAAGCTATTTTGTGTAAATCACTATAGAACTGTAGAGTTATTTCTATGAATTCCTGCCCTTTTTCCACTTGATAATTGCACTTGTTTTCAAAATACACTAGAAAATAGTTTGGTTTGTCACCGAAATTTTTCCTCGCTTTTTCCTTATTGTGGCGTTCACACGGACGTTTTCTTCAGTGTCTCCTTCCAATGAGGCTAGTACTTTCTAGGGAACGCAGCTGTCAATTTATGCCTTTTGTAATATCTTTATTCCGGAACTATCTCTTCATCTTTTCAGACGCTTGTGTATCGCTGCAGAAAAAAACCATGTATCGTTACTGGACGCCACAATCGTGCTATGCTTTGAATTATGTGGTGTGCAAGAGAAGAGCACTCGATCAAGGTCTGTAAATCTTTACTACAATCGTGACCAACTGCTTACCGCATTACACTAATATTGGTGGGATAGGATGCATTTCTTTTGTCGATTAGCATTTGCAAGAAAGAAACGTCTAAGAAGAGAAAGTTTCCACAACCTTTGTAGAAGCAGTTGGTGGTGCTCTTCGTTATAAGTTCGTACTTCCTGTCTTTAGCCGATTGTAAATCGTAAAATTAAAAGTTCACTATTGTGCTGAGATATTTGCACAACTCTGTACGATAGGTGTCTACGGTGGGATCCCACCCGCTATTACCCTTTTCGGAGGCTAACGTGTTCACTACCACAACATGCGGGTCCTTCGTTTAAACTTCCTCTCAATCGTGTTTTGTAGCTGCTATCAGCTTTCCAGGTCAATCCCTTTGAGGGGTGCGAACCGAAGGACCTGCATAATGTGATGGTGAACACTTTAACTCCTGGAAAGGGTAAAATCGGGTTCGTTCGCCACCGTGTGCTCCTATGGTCAGGAGTTTTGTAGATATGTCAGCACTATTCTGGTTCTATTTCAGATTATACTCTACTGTGAAAAAAAAGAATAGGCGGCAAATAAAAAGTGAGTACATTGTGGTTTATACCACAGCTTCAGCTTAACTGGTTGCAATGCTGATTTGTTCTCCCCAGATAAATCCCGTTGACTACTGATTGCTGATAGCACCTATAAGACACGGTTGAGAGAAATGCTAAAAGACCAGCACCGTGTAGCGGTTAAAGCATTAGCCTACGCAGCGGGTAATAACGGGTTCGATCCCCACCGCAGACGCCTGTGGTCCGGAGTTTTGTAAATATTTCAGCACGATTGTGATTACATTTTTCATCATATCCTGCCACATATCATACGAAAAAATGATAGGGGGCAAATAAAAAGTGACTAAATAGTAACGCGTTCACCACCACACTATGCGGGTCCTTTGTTTCGCCTGTCTCTCAGCTATTTCTATCGATCTTTGCCACAACGATCACCCGCCAGCGGGATTGATCTGGGGCGCCCAAATCGATCTTTGCCAAACGGGTGATTGCAGTGGCAAAGATCGATAGAAATAGCTGAGAGACAGGCGAAACAAATGACCCGCATGGTGTGGTGGTGAACGCGTTACTCCCCGGAAAGGACAACAGCGCGTTCGTTTCCCATCATAGACACCTGCGATCCAGAGTTTTGCAAATATCTCAGCAACGTTGTGGTTGTATTTCGCTTAGTACCCTGTCGCGAAATTATAGTAGGCAGGAAATAAAAAGGTATAACATTGTGACTACATAGTATTTCACTGTTTTCTTTATGGCTTGTTATTATAGCATTTATTCATTTACAAAAGCCGACATTTCAGCGATTTCGCCTTTTTCAGAGCCTGGAAGTGTCTAGTTAAACCGCAATCTACTCACCCGAGCCCTTTGATAACCTTAGTGGATAAGACTTAAAAGACAAATATTTATTTGCATAGTGAGCATCTTCTCTTAAACACTCACCTTCCTTTTGTTCGTAAGTCCTTCAGTTATTATTGGAGACCAAGCGCAGTGTCTAAAATGGGTGAAAATATGCCTCGCTTAGGTTGAAAAATCGCTCTGATATATGGCGCAAGAACACATGTGATCACAAGTAACTCCTCTTTGCGGTTCGTTTTTGAATTTTTGGATAATTGGATTCCTGCATGAGGATAGTGCGTTTTACTTCACAGCCTTCTCTGTTATGTCTCTGTATCCTATTTGCGCTTATCGAGTATTCGATTTAAGTTCAAATTTACCGACCTTCCTACTTAGATACTTAGACGGCCCGTCTTCACGAGTTGTGCGGACTCCAGCACAGCTAGCATTCCTTTCCTTTCTTTGCATTCATCGTCCATAGTGATGCTTCGGCTCGAGCATGGCAGCTTGTGCGAGTCACATATCGTGATCTGTAAAACAATTGCGGCCGCGAGTGCAGTTGTTTGACTTTAGTTCCGAGGATGTCCGCTGAACGTGGGGGTGATTGTCCTAGGGGACCACACCACCCTCATGGTGTTCATATTTCCTTTTATCTATCTTTCGTTCGTTCTTATTTATTACCAGTCCATCTATGCTTCGCTATCTAATTGTGCGATCCTGGATCTCGAAGATGAGGTAGATTTCAAAGATGAGAGATTCCCATTGCACTTGGATATTGAGTGTGTGGGGCATATTTGATAAGATACCGTTCAAGCGCTGTGTGAGTAGCGCACAGTAGAGATGGCGTGGTTTAAATATCAGCATACGTCTCCAGAGCGCTAAAAGAAGAGTTCTTACGTACGTCGGCTCTACTTTTTGGTCGACGAGCACTGATAGGATTACATTCGTTCCGGCGCTGTGGAACGCTTTCTCATAGTGAACAAAAGTCAAAACCAGGAGGAAGTGGTATTGGCGACAAATTTCAATGACCGTTGTTAGTGTCCGGATGTGACCATAGAGCAAAATCCTTTTCTAAGTTTTGTTAGCTCAACTGCTTACTTCTAAACTAATAACTCGTTGTCCTTGACATGCGTGACATGGTAATCTTCGTAAAAAGCTTATTCTATAAGATTCTCAACAATTAGTACGCTGAACAAGCATGTCGGGCAACGGTTAATGAAGGTCCATTCTGTCACTTTTTTGCACAAAATGATCGTGCGCGATATTCTTTAGTGGTCTGGGGTTTTTTTTAATTTTGAAGTCACGATTTCTTATGATGTCGAGCACTACATTGATTTTGCGGCTTCCATGTCAAAGGAAGTCGGTGTGATATCACCAGGTTCTGAAGCTATATCTTTTTTCATGACTTCAATCTCAACTCAAACCTTAAAATGAAGAAGGTTCCAGGAGGTTTTTTTCAGTGTGGATTTAATGTGATACCGTCTTCGTTTATCAGGGTTGACAGCGGACCATTGTAGTCATAGAAAACCCAACGGTACTTTTTCTTTTTCACTCTGCTTTTAAAAGTTTCTTTTGTCTGTAACGAGGTAAACATTTCTTCAAACTCTTCTGCAACTACCATTTATTATTAGCCGTGTTAAGCGTGCAGAAGTATGATCAAGCTTCAGTTTCCTCTTCTTCTCGAGCAGCTCCTTAGTAGTAATGGAGATGGGAGTTGATCTTACCGCTTGAGGAACTGAAGCGAATTCGGTACAGCTCTTAAGTCCTTCGGCAAGCAGCTCGTAGTCTTCGATGGGTCTTCCTTAATCTGCTCGTCACTTGTGGATAAGGTTTCCTTCAGAATTTTCTCGTCATGTACTGCCAGAATTTCCCTTCTTGGCAGATGACATGGATTTTTTCCAGCATAGTACCGATTCTTCACGCAAAGAAGGCGTTGATCGGACCAAGTACAGAGCGAGACTGCCGATGTATTAAGTAGGCACTATCTTCTGTTTGTCAGAATATCAACTTTCGCATTAGTCGTGCCGTAAGGAGATTCCCATATCCAGGGCTTGCTCTCTCTCTTCTGACAAGTCGAGTTTCCATGGAAGAGGCGTGCGCCTGACATGGGTCCTGCAAGAGGTCTTCCATCTTCATTTATTTCTTACGATCCAAATCTTTCGATCCTGTATCCACTCTCGTTGGCCTTTGTTGCTCTGGCGCTCAGGTCTCCCACAACATATTTTTAATGTTAATTTTTTAACCTCCCAAGGTTGAAGTGAAACGGTTAACGTCCCGAGAGCAAGGAGGACGTTTTGTGATGGTAAATGTTGTAAAAATGCTAATTATAAGGGCACATAGTACAGAATGGTGAAGAATAGAAGTTTGCCGAAGGTCGACGACGTAACAATCATAAGTGTGCTAGATTCAGGAGTCAAGCAAAGTCCATTTTCAGAAAACAAACCAAGACTACTAAGAAAATCGTTCTCCAACAACAAATCTATAATACGATCTATCATCCAGGATTACTCCATCCAGCTGATAGTAACATGCATCTAATTCATACTTATCAGCTGCATTGGCTGGTGAGTAGCAATTAATGATAGTGACTTTCTCATGACGCGTATCTATCTATAGTATCTTAATTTACCGAATAGGTTTTTTTCTTTTAATACGGACACACAGTGCCGTTTCTACTCCTTTCGTCAATGTATTCGTCATTGCACGCTTTCAAGAGAACAACTAAACTGTATATGAACTGATGAAATCAACCGTCTCAACCGTTAGGGCATATTACGCAGTTTTGCGCTGTACACCGGTGGTCATACAATCCGTTACAAACTAGGTGACGACTTTGAGTTTTCGGTGGTATTTCAAACACTGTTATTGAGTTCTCCAGACAGACACCTTTTAAACAGTGTTTTACTGCTGCACTTCTATCGTCGGAAATAAAGGAAAATCAATCAGATTCTATCTTCACTAAATTCGTCGTGGAGTGTGGGCTTTCCTCTAAACCTACCTCGACTAGCTAAACTTTCGTGGCCATTAGAAATGGCTATTTTCGCTCGTATTCCAGAGGCTCCTCTTTCTAACTTTTTCTTTATCCCCGCTCTTGGCTGTAAGAAGCATGGAGAGTTCATGAACCATTATGCTTTTCTTACTTCGCTTTCGGTATCATTTTATGGTGATGCCGTTTTTGGACGGATTGATTTAAACGTTCAAAAACCGAACCAAGTCTTTCTTTGGTTCCGATCTAGTGAAATCTATGCACTCTGACTATTGGTTTAACAATTCATAATATTTGTCTTTCTCATTTTGTGTTGAGAATATGACGAAACAGTCGTCCATATACACACAGCTGAGAACTGGCCGGAGACTAAGCAGAAGTGACATTTAGAGTTGAACGCGATGAGAAGTGGTGCCAGTCGCTGTCCCGTTGCCAACTCTCTAATTTGTGAATAATATTTTCCAGACCATCTAATGATTGAGCAATTTAGGCACTCCTTTAAGAGAACCATGAGCTGCTGAATTAGGGAACCACACACATTCATTGCTCCTTCATGTTGCATAAGTACGGCTTGTATTGAGGAGTTAATCAACACAGTATATGTGCGTGATGTCGAAGGACTCTACCAAGTACTACTGTTAGTACGCGCGCTATGTAAACGAACCAGAAGCATTTGAATACTTGTAGATGAGCTGGAATGTGTTTCGGTAAATACATGTGTATAAGGTTTATAAACCAAGCTATTCTATTCGTTGCTCCGTCTTGACGGCTGGCGTTGGGTTTAACATTGAAAGCGATTGTTAACATAAGATCATCAGGGGATGCTAATTATGAGTTTTTATAAGTGTAGTACGGGGCAAGTTCATAAATGAACTTTAAATGACGAAATAACTAGTGGTTTTAAATCTGCTGTTGTTTCCATTTTGGCACATTTCGTTTTCAATTGTTGGTATTGACTTTCGCATTCCTTCCCAGATGATACACGATGAAAGGAAGCGTCTTCACTGTTTTCCTGTTACCTCAGCATCTAACTCATGAGGAATTCTTGAACACTTTAAGATGCCAGCTAGCTCGTAATCGTCTGTACGACCCTCTGCGCCAGACGCGCAAATGCATAGTTCGCCCTAACGGTAGAGACGCTGGTTGCATGAGTTCGGTTACGGTGTACTTGATTTCTAGTAAACAATGGGGGAAGAAATGTAATAGACAGCTCTATGTCAGTATAAAAGGTTACCTAAATGGTAAGAATAAAGTTAGAGTATTTCACTAGGCACTGATGGGGTACACAAAGTTTAGGACAGGGGAATTTTGCGGTAGAAGTTATAAATATCGCAAAAGAATCTAAAACTTCAGTGCGACCAAGTTTTGTAGTATTCTGGATAGTCTCTAAAAATTCAATAATAAACCGTAGGAAGGAGCGTCTTGTGATCACCCGTTATCCCCAGTTGTATCTCAGATTGATTTTTTGATTTGAGCCAGGCACATTTCTCACCCATTTCAAACTCTGTGTAGCTGGTCTCCAATAATGTGAAGGACATAGAAGCAACAGAACGGTGAGTGTTTAAGAACAGCTGTTCACTATACGAATAAACACTTATGTGTTAAGTTTTATCTGCTGACGCTATGATAGCGTTTGGCTGAGTAGATTGCGCGTCAATTTAACTCTTCCGGGCTGTCAAGAAGGCGAAAACGCCTAGCGTCCTCTTTGTGAATGAAGAATAAATGCTTTAATAACCTCGTGTTTGCTCACCAAGAAAAAGCAGTGAGTTCACTGCCGAAGCTGCCGAAACCAATGAATTGATGGCTAATGCCGTGGTTAAGAGATAGTCGGTCCTCTGATTTGCTACTTAAAAATGTTTTACAAAGCTTCTCTCTTCGTAAGAGTTTTTAAACAAAGCTTCTCCCACAATTTTTTCTGCATGTATTTGGCACGATTATAGAATTGGTTTTTATGATCTCTATCACAGATTTCTCTCCCAATCGACTCGCACAGTGTTTATGCCAACCGAATTTCGGTGGAGTTCAGTGTGAGAAGTTCATAAGAGATGGTATGATTTTTTATGCTTTACTTACTTTTTCACTTTATTTATCTAATTCTTTACAATTCGGGAATCTAATGTGAATCGAAGATTCATACATTGGGTGGTTCAGATCTTTAACGGGAAGTGGATCATCACAACTCTTTAACACATTCAGTGAGGTACGCATTAATCTAAATGCGTACGTGGGCGAAGGCAATTTAGCTTTTCGGCTGTAAGTAAGAATATTTCGGGTCACAGAAACCTTCATTAATTAAACCAAAAAACTGTGGAAATATCCAGATTTTGCTGATAAATGCAAATTTTGTATCATTTGAAATGCAATTCTTATTCCCCTCTTAACTTACCTTAATGCTTTTCGAAGAATCGGTAGAACGAACGAGGTTTCTTACGGTAGGTGGTAAAGACGCTTGTGCATGACGTTAGCAGTGCCACAGTTACACGAGAAAATTTGCGTTTTTTTGTATTTTTTTATATTTTTATTCTTTACTTTACAGAAATTTAAAATTAGATTAAGAAATTTTAATTCACATAAATATTTATATGTACGTACATATGTATAGGATGAAGAGTTCCATGTTGACCAATTCCCAAGGACTACGCCATTCATTCAACTTCATCAAACATCGTTAGATATTACTCCGACCGATGTAGTGCGGTGGCACTATCCTGCCAAAAAAGCATGCACCAATTTGCCAACCAGAAGGGATGGCCTGGTGATCCGAGGGAGCGAGATCGAACTCATGTGCTTTGCAAGGTATCTCTAACCACTGCCTTACACCACTCTGGGGAGCGCTGACTCGATTAATCGATAGGCTACCGCGAGTCATTATATAGGCCAGATGTTCATTTAATCATCATCCTTAACGATGCTTAATGAAGTCGAATGCATGGCGCATCCATAAAGGATTGATAAATGCCGGAAGCATTATCCTTTATCCTTTTTCATTAGGACGGTCTATCAGTTTGTCAAATTGCTCATCTTTTCAATTACTCCAAGTATCGAAGAACTACCATCGTCGTTAACGTAGTAAATAAGTATTGGTAATCAATCAGTAATGTTCCAGTTCGTCATCCATGTAATCGATTCTTTCTTCTTTATTCTTACTTCCAACAAAATCACTAATATTTTACAGTTAAGTCTTTTGGTAGGTAATAATGATATTTTCTGAAAGTACGTGATTTAAGTGAACAAAGCAGTTTCATCAGTGCAAAGCATCTCCTGTTCATCAACACCGTTTGAGTTCGCATGTCATGATAGCGCCACGATTCAGGTGGAATTCGCATCGTTTGGAGCTTCTGTGAGTTCTTTTTTTTTTATCGAGATTCTTGCTTATTTGTTAAGAACATCGCAGCGGGAACGTGAGTGGGTTCCTCGACCGTTACCGAATCATGTCCGAATCGATGTAAGAAACTATTTTTTCACGAAAACCTTGTTAAAAGATAAAGGATAAAGCTCTCGGTGTTGATCAATTCTTGAGGGATGCGCCATGCACTCGACTTCATTAAGCATTGTTTGGAGGTGATTGAATGCATATTTGGCTTTTAAAATAACGCGCGGCGGCCTACCGATGTATCGAGCCAGTGCTGCTATCCTCGCAGACAAGTCTGGTACCAATTTGCCGACCCCGGAGGGATGGAAGGCTTGTTGGGTCAAGGGCGCCGGGATCGATTCCACGTTTGTGTCGCAGTAGCGCCTCTAACCACTGCGCCACATGCGCCCTTAAATCTTTTTGCTCTTCAGAAATAGGAAATACTTTCTATGTCAAGGTTATTTTTACATGTTTGATCCCAGTAAGCTTTTCGACACGGATAACGTATAGATGAGAAGTACGACTTGGAAGCATGAACTTTGCATAATGCTTCCTATTTCTGAAGAGCAATAAGGTTTAACATTGCCGAGAAGTTTCGTTTAACATGAGACATAGTGTACACCAAAATTTCTAAGATCCATTGCCATCTTATAAATTATTACTAGGTTTTATTAGGAGAATTGCTTTGAAAGGCCAATGCATGGAATTTTAGGAAGGTTATGCATGCTCACCAACTATGAGGTCATGGAAACAGACATGTAGTGATTCGAGCTCTCTCAAAACCATTATAAACAAGTACTCTTCGTTTCCTGAGTATCACTATGATATTGTAGAAACTGAATTAACTGGTTTCATTTAGATGTGATGGTCTCGTTTACTGTAGTATCCAGAATCTCAGCAAATTGTTCTCCGAGACACCGTGCCCGGTCACGAGCGAGTTATATTTGCAGTATCGTTTCTCATGCGTGACAAGTAGGTTTCCCTTTCTTCTCTATCGAGTTTTCATACGATGTCGTAATAATATTAATGATAGAACCGTCGGTTTTCGTTTCCCTATCTAAGAATTGTTCTTAGAGAGGTCTAGTACCAATTTCTCGATCCTCATTTGTTTTTATTTATTTTGAGCCGTCTTCACGTCTACTATGCTAATCCTAGCACTTCTATTATTAAATTCGTTTCCTCTCATCCATTGTCCACAAAGATCCTCCAACTTTACGCGTGGCTTCGGCTGCCACTTGAGCACTTTCATTTCATCTTGAATGTCATAGAATGCTGGTCAAGCAATTCTCCCTGGAGTCCTGAGATAGCCGGGCTGGAGCGTTCCCAAATGGATTGCGGAGGGTGAGTTTTTCCTAGACAAATCCGTTACCAATTTCCTGACCCCGGAGTGATGACAGGCTTCGTCAGCACGGAGCGAAATCGAATTAGCACCATGCTCGTGATGACGGACATCACTACCACTGTGCTATACATCTCCTTTCTCAATTCTTGAAGTATAAGAAATACGAGTGGCTTGCTAAGCGTAGGGCGCAATAGAATCAAGGTCGTGTTCTTTACGATCAGCATCACTATATTCAAATCCTGTTAACGTTCATTGAAAAGCGAGTTTTCACCTTTAAATTACACTCGAATGAATTCATTTGCAAAGAATATTTTCTACATGTTGTCGCCCTTGCTGTCGAAACCTGGACGCTACGTAAGTGAGATTGAAGATACGCTATTGAACGTGCAGCTGAGAGAGGGGTGGTGAGAGTACGAAATGCGGACGGGAATTCAAAGTTCCGACCAATGCCAGCGAACAAAATTTAGAGAGACCACTATGCATGTCACTCTATCAAAAATCAGGTGAGAAGCACATATGATGCGTCTACATGACAATTGATGAATAGGAGCCGTTAGCGGCTGGACTCCACTGCACGACGAGCACACAGCGAAAATACTATCAAAAAATGTTCACAACTCTTTACTAGGATTCTCACGGGAAAAAAACCATGTTCCGTGAGTCCCTAGGGCAATTAAGATCCACTAGGCCACTCTTGCGTCACATCCGATAGGGATCAACGGAGAGTTGGCTGGTGTCTGTTCGAGTCTTTCGTGAGAGCAGCTTAATCACGTGATTGTACTCATCATGGATGTCGAGCTCATTGGTTTTTCAGCTACATTAAGCATTCACAGGCGATAGAAAGTTAGTTAAGGGCGAATCAAAAATGACAACTTACTTGCTATGAAAGGCCTTAGATGTAAACATATATAATGTGAGTATAGCTGAGAGACGTGCGAAACAAAGGACCCGCATGGTGTGGTGGTGAACGCGTTACTCCCCGGAAAGGATAATAGCGCGTTCGTTCCCCACCATAGACACCTGTGGTCCAGAGTTTTGCAAATATCTCAGCAACGTTGTGGTTGTATTTCGCTTAGTAACCTGCCATGAAAATTATAGAAGGCAGAAAACAAAACGTTAAACATTATAATGTGAGTATTCACTATTAGACTCCGTATACACGTATCCAT
>UYYA01000697.1:0-37519 GCA_900624975.1 Angiostrongylus costaricensis | reverse complement strand
AGATGGGCTGATTCATCACGGCATTTTAATTCTGGACGAAATGATTATGACAGAGAAGTATTTCCAAAGAATCGACGAAAGGCACCGTAAACTCCAACAACGGCGACCGGAGTTAGTTATTAAAAAGACCAAATTTTTTCGACGACAGCGCCCGGCCTCATGTTGCGGAACCACTGCTGTAGAAGTTGAACGAGTAGAGCTACGAGACTTTGACTCATCCACCATATTCACCACGCCTCTCGCCTACCGACTACCACTTCTTCTAGCATCTTGACAATTTTTAACACCAGAAATGACTCACCAACTACGATGATGCAAAAAGTCCTTTAACCAATTCATCGCTTCCAGAACTGAATTTTACGACACTTGCATACTTGGATACATGGACAGCCCTTCGGCACCAGTCGTGCGGATCCCAGCATAATCTTCGCTTTTCGGAGTTTTGCTAGTTTAACCACTGCGGTTCCCTGGAGTCCCGAGTTCAGTCTGGCTAAAGTCTGCCTGGGTCGTCACCACCACAGGTAGTCGCCACCTTTATAGAACAGAGGGAGATTTGCCACCTTGCGGCTAGTTTGATACCAAGACGGTGGCGGATCCTGGTATTGACTTTTTTTTGCTTCTCGTTGGAGAAAAATGACTAGATTGAAATAGTTTCTACTTTGATTAATAAAGTTCTATCCAAAGCAATTTGTGACATTTTAAACAATATAGATGGGACGCTCATTTATTTCTAAACCAGCTAATAGAAGAAGTGCTTCAAACACCTGAAAACGTCTACTCCTTTCGTTTTCATTCAGTTGGCACGAAATCCATTTCTCGAGCTTTTTCCGCCTTAAAACTTTCTTCAGGTGCTCTAAAGGAACTGAGATGTTTACACCGAGTTTTCCCATGTTTTGAAGTATTGTGCAAGCAAATCCTTTCAGGAAAATCGAAGGCTTTTCATCATCAATAGCGTAGGCACGTCTGCGACATTCTTCACCTTCATGGGCAAATTCGACGCCACGAAATTTCTCAACCAATTTTGCACTGTGCGTTCGTTAACAGTTCTTTGGCCCCATATCTCGTCAATGTTTCGAGGCATTCGCTGGGCGACATCGGATTTTGGGGTCGTGGTGGCGGATTCGCTATAATCAAGTCCACAATTCTCAGCATGGAGTACTTCAAGCTTTCGGCTATGTTCCATTTCTCCAGCTACATCCTGGGGTTGCGTAGTGGATCTATTATTGCTCATCCTAGTTTGCTGTAGTTTCATGTGTGATGAACTTCTCTCCTGCGGACCTCGTCTGGTCACTCCAAGGTTTCCGGCGCTGAGGGTGCCGGATGACTCCGATCCACCTGAGACTGACTGGTTCCTCACGCCCCAGTCGGTGCATGTGCATTGGTCTTCCAATGCTCGGCAGCATGGTGCCTGTACCAAGCTACGGTGTGATGTGGTCATCACGGCATACAAATGAAATGGTTTGACTCAGCATCTCTCTTTGCTGAAAAGTCGCGAAGAAACAGCTTTTAGGAAACTTTGAAAATAAATGCGTTACTCAGCACATTGGAAAGCACAACACTGTGAAGGGCTAGAAAACTTGTTTGTTTCCATTAAATTCGACGGGAGATAAATCGTCCACCAGTAAAATGTGAAGCGCTTCCATATCGGGATTCTTTCGTGTGTGCATTTGGGTGCTATCTCCTCTTTGTTGAAGTTCTAATGGGCCTAACCCAATTTGAAAATTTGAATTGTTCCGACTAATTGTAATTTTAAATCCCATTTGAGCCATTGAGAGCACAACAACAACAACAGCAGCAAAGAACAAAGTATTTTCATACTAACTGGAACGTCAATAAAGGTTCTGCGAAAAACTGTTAGAGAGTTTGCAGAGCAGCTTGGCGTAACCACAGAAACAATTTCCATTCATTTGAACAGCATAGGGAAAAAAACTCGACAGGTGGGTGTGCCACACGAATTAAACGACAAGAAAAAAAACGCCGCTTTGAAGTGTCGCCTGCTCTTATTCTGCGCAACAAAAACGACCCTTTTCTTAATCGAATTGTGCGATTCCGTAAATGGATTCCGTACAACATCCGGCGAAGTGCAGCCCAATGATTGGGATGCGAACGGACTCTGCAACAGTTCCCAAAGCCGAAATTGCATCAACGAAAGTTTGCGATGACAGTTTGGTGGTCTGCAGCAGGGCTGATTCATCACAGCTTTTCGAATCAGGGCGAAACGATTACGGCATAGAAGCATTGCCAACAAATCGGCGAAATGCACCGTGAACTCCAACGACGACCGACATTAGTCAACAGAAAAGGGCCAATCCTTCTCCTCAACAACTCCCGTCCTTACCTTGCGGAACCAGCGCTGAAGAACTTGAGCGAGTTGAGCTACGACACTTTGTCTCAGCCGCCATATTCATCAGACCACTCATCTACCGACTATTACTTCTTCCAGCTGGTCGACAACTTCTTCGGTTATAAATGCTACACCGACTGCGATGACGTAAAAATTGCTTTCAGAGAATTTATCGCTTTCAGAGTTCCAGAGCCTTATGCAACTGAAATAAATAAACTAGCTTGTCGTTGCCGAAATTGTGCAAATTCAAATGGCTTCCATTTTGACTAATAAACTTCTGTTTAAAGCAAGTTATAAGTTTCAGCAAGTTAGGTTATAGATAATGTGGTTAGAAGCTTTCATTTATTACTCAACAACCTACTACATCATTTATAACAATCATACATATGCACAAAACCATACGGCAGGTACCTTTATATAAAACCGGGAAGACCTCTTCGAATACTCTAGTGATCATATCAAGAAGTTTCGTAACAAACCTTGCTTCTGCGCAAACGTCGCTTACAGAATTATTTATAGGTGATTATCGAATAAGTCTTTTAATTTGATTTCTTTCCTAAGAACCTCGTAAGAAAAATATCTACAATCTGTGAAATAAATACCTTATTAAAATCTCTTATCGGCAGAAAGAAAATACAATGCTGTATTATCCTACTTTTCTTTAAATTTCAATAAATTCATAGAAAAGGAAGTTAAGGAAGCGTAGTATAATATCACTCCAATGGTTTTTTCTCTTATAGCAAACTTGTTTAGTTTTAACGACTGGAAAATGATATTTCACATGAATCATCTAAACTCACCGGCATATCGAGGATAACCGCGCAGACAGAAAACCGTACTTGAGCAATGATGATCATAAAAGCTGACGAAGTGTTAGGTTAGAAATATTCTCACTTTTGGAGAAATCAAGCTGCTCGTTTGCACTACGCATAGCAAGCTATCGAATCTCGACGAATCGCTTGGTGGTGAAGTTGCCTTTTTATGCTTATAATATTTATTATTTATTAAGCCTTTTATTTTTCTTATATTTATCCATCTCATGCTTTTATCACTGAATGGCTCGCTTTAACGACTGACGAAAAAGCCATCAAAATAACTTACTTTTACTAGTACTAAAAAGCGTACCTAGATCTGAGGCACTCCCTAAACCTCCGTTATATGTTACTTCGTTACCGCTCCTATTTTTCTATAACGGTCGAGAAATGCTGATTTAAAATCCTTGATAGATTGAGAACTACACAGATTTACAGCAAAAGCTTTTCTTTGTCACCTTATGCATGACTTTTGCAGAGCGATCTTTCAAAGTTAAATTTGCTTAGCAATGAAGATTTCAAAACTATAACTCAAACACAGCAGCCACACATTGTGGTACAAGTCGTGACCTGCTGAACGGAACCCATCAATCGTTTTCTTGCTTGAAAGTTTACAAAAAAAAAGAACGAAGAAAATATATTTTTTATTGGCTCCTGAAAATTCTTAATTTTTTACATTTTCTTGAATTGATTTCTATTTTAAAGATTTCCAAAATGTCTTCCTGTTCTAGAATACGGAATTTCCTTCCAGAATATGGAAACTTGAAACTAGCAACAACCAATTGATTCCACCTGTTTAGATTTTAGTTAAAAAAATTCCCCTCTCATTTGAGAAATTTCTGTCTAAAATCGGAAGGGAGCGTGTTGGATTTTATATGCGATAGGGTGTCTACCCTCTTTTCCGCCTATGACGCCAAACTTTTTGTCGGTGCTACAGTTTACAATATTAAGCTTGGGTAACTAAACCTTTGCAAAAACAGTATTAACACAGCAGTAACAAAAGCAACAAGACTATCAAATATGTAAAGAATATATACAGTTGCATGATCAACAGGCAGGTGCAACATGAGTTAGAATGTGCACATACAATAACATCGAGTCTTGTTCAACAAATTCACGATATGTTATCAGAAAAAAGACTTTTATACAATTTTTGATTATGTGAAAAAAGGTTAGAAATTGGAGTATACTTTGTAGAACGGAGAACACCATGAGTGAATGAAGTTACCCTACTTTTGCGTGTGGTCGGCGGGGACGCCACAGAGTCACTTTGCATGTCATCTTACCACACCTGGGGTATGCAACTAGTTTTGAATCTACAGCAAAGCCAGTAGACGGCTAATGTAAATAGAACATCGTATAAGTAACATAAAGAATCTGTGTTGTGAGAAGATACAGAGACTACCTATGCAGACCACCCTTTACACTCCTGTTTTGTCCAAAGGTTTTATTGCGTTTTGTGTCAGAAATATGTAAGAAATAAAGAGGTGGAGCCTCTACTCTATCTTATACAGAATAGGCTCTATATAGGACATTTTTACTGGTTGTATGTGTGAATTGTTAGTCGTACGTTCTCGAAAAGTGTTAAATAGTTTTCGCAGGAAGCGGTTACAAAAGATACAACACAAGAATTTTTCAAATAAACTTGCTTCAGAAGGTAAAAATTCTGATAGTCTTGGATTGTTCATCCCGCAAAATGCTATGCGAAATTCATGCCTGCCAACTTATAATGCTATTTCTCAAGTATTTCAGTTCAAGCGATGACATTTCCTGTTAGTGGTCGATTCAATAAGCTTCCATTGTTCACCTCCATACTGTCTTTCGCTTCGTGGTGTTCTTACACTGTCGGAATGGTGGCGGCATCGGCCGCCTTCGTCCATTACGTCTCACCGCAAGCTATTGGTAGGTATTAACAATTGTAGATAAACAAAGCAATGTATTAAACGATGTTGTTAACTGTAAAAAAGCATGACTACTTCATAATAGGACTAGCTGTTCCTTAACTAATAGACTTTCAGTGTTTTACACCGTTAAACAACGAGGACAAAAATTTGTTAAGCTGCTGTTTCAGGATCTGGAATTCCTGAAATGAAGACGATAATACGTGGTGTAATTCTCAAAGATTATTTAACATTTCAAACACTAATATCAAAAGTATTTGGAGTTGCGTTATCTTTGGGAAGCGGAGTTCCTATTGGCAAAATGGCAAGTTTCCTTCTTTACGGAAAGACTCGGAATATGCAACTGTTTAGTGTCAAACGCAAATAAAACCATCTTCTCTCCCTCTCTCTCTCTCCTTGTCAGCAGCGCGCTTTTATTAAATCAATAGCAATTTCCCCAATGATTTCGGATTTCAGGGACCATTTGTGCACATTGCTTCTGTTGTTGCAAACCAGCTATCACGTCTTGCCTCAATTTTCGACCCAGCATTCGCAAGTGAAACAAGAAGAGCTGAGTGCCTAGCTGCTGCTTGCGCCGTGGGAGTTGCTTGCACGTTCAGTGCGCCAGTTGGGGGTTGGTTAGCATTCTCCTTATTATCTGCTACAAAAGCGTTTAGGTATCCTAGTGTTCAAAACTTGCAATTGTAGCTTTACATTTTCGTTGAGCAAACAATAAAAATGGCGTTTGAAATCCGGTCGTTCTCAAATTTTCGTTTCCGAATTTGTTAAATGTAACTTAAACAAAAATGAAGACGGCCACAATCTGCGCGTTGTTCCTGATGTCTGCATGTATGCTGTTTAGAATACACCTAAAATGCATGATTTTGTAGTAGCATTAAATCAGCTTCTATAAAAAAGAAAAACAGTGTTACTCAAAAGTATAACACCTACCTCTTATAAACCTTGGCATAAATAATCGATGTTTTTAATATGTTCTTGTAAACTATTCATGTTGAGCTGATGCGAGTTTGGTACAGCTGAAGTTTTTGTGGTTTTTGTCGTTGTTAGTCGATGGCTAACGTTTCGACGATTTCGCCTTATTCAGAGCTGTGCTGTTAGGAGTGGGTCCCACCCCCACGATACCAACCTTGCGTCAGCTCAAAATGGTCAGTTCATAAAACATATAGGTGAAAACGGTGTAGTTTGATAACAGAAGGGTTATGCAGTTGTTGATCAACAGAAATTTCACTTTGACCATTACCAACAAAAGAAGTAGTAACCCTAGCGTGGTGCAACATGTTTTAAAGTTGGAGTCAACGCACACGTCGGCTAGGTGATATTAGATGATATATGTTGATTTCGCACAAACTATCTCTGTGTGAATAACGCACTGTTATCTTGATGAGAGATCACGATACACGATGATAAATACTATTATAATAGTATTTATTCAATCACAATAGGTGACGTTTCGGCAGCTTCGCCTTTTTTAGAACTTGGATAAAGAAACAATTGGTGATCTCGATAATTGATACGCAATCCATTTAACCAAACATCATAACCTCAGCAGGCAAAACTTTGTATATAAATTTTTATTCGCGTAGCAAACAGCTTCTTTTCAACACTCATCGTTGTTCTGTTTCTTACAAGCTTTCTAGCTATTTGGTGGAGACGAGCTCACAGCTAAGCAGCTAGCGTTTGAATAAAGCTGTTTATTAAGCCATTGAAAATTCATTCATTAAGTTTTGTCTTCTAAAGTTATGAAAGTGTTCTTTTGAAAACATTGCATGCCAATTTGGCAGTTCGAGGCTGCGAGGAAGGCGAAACCACCCAAAAGCCAGCCGAAGTTGTGACTGAATAAACATTGCAATAACAATGTTCACTTTTTTATTTACTGTCTAGCAAAACATGCACGGCAGAGTATTACGCGAAATCAACCACAACGATGGTGAGATGTTCGTAAAACTTGGACCCGGAGCCAGATCGAACCACGATTTTCCTTCCCGAAAACTCGTGCACTACACACTGCGCCACAGAGGCTCTTAAACTGCTCTTCTCTCGGCTAGTTTTCTATCTACCAGTGCCATCAGCAATCACCCGTCAACAGGATTGATCTGGAGAGCTCAAATAGGCACTAAACCCAGTTAAGAATACATCGATCAATCCCGTTGACGGGTGGTTGCTGATGGCACTGGTAGATAGAAAAACTAGCTGAGAGAACGCAGATCACGGCCTCCGTGGCGCCGTATGTATTGCGCGAGCCCCGGAAAGGGAAATCGTGGTTCGCTCGGGCCTAATTCCAAACTTTTTCGAATATCTCAGCATCATTGTGATTGTAATAACATTTCCGTGAATTATTAACCAATAATGAGACTAGAAGGTCGGTCCTAGAATTTGCTTCCTTTGTATTGTGAGACCCATCCGACGAATGATTTTTTCGAAGGCCTTATCAGATTACAGCTGTTCTGTACACATTAAAATTTGCTAGAAACAGCTTTCGGATCTGTTTTGTTTTTTCTTGGAGTTCCGCGACAATACTCCTGTGTACTAGGAGTATACAGTGGCACAAACTGTTGCTCATGAGAAGGGTACTAAGATGCCCCCAAATTCCAGCACAGGACAGCAAAAGTGATCATGTCATGAATTCGCATTGGATTAGGATGAACTATAGTTTACTTGCAGCATACATGCTTTAAATAAAAGCCACGTTTTTTTATATAGAAATAACTTGCTTCTTGCATAAAGAGTTTGCACTTTATGTCAACTTAACTGTCAGAGTCTAGCAATTCTACCTTGGATGCTCGCGGCGATAGATGTTTGCGCGTTTTCGATAGCTTTAACTTCCAACAATTGGTCCATCTCTTATTCGTAACAGGTGGTCTAGTCTACAATCAGATCCTAATAATCGGCCGTCAGTAATTTATAAAATGTATAAATTCTTCGTATCAGGGTAGAAACATTCAACCCACTTTTTATGAATACGCAAAATCCTTATCGTCCTCTTTTCCTTAATCTTTGTGATAAATGTTAGATAACATGGTAGAGACGAATATGCAAAAATATACGGAAAATATAGAAATATACTTTGCATAATGATACTAGAATAAGCACCAGTAGCTGACGGGGCATGGGTTTATATGGACACGTTTATTTTTCCGCACGTATGCTCAAAAACATATCATAAATGGAGAAACCACACATAAACAACGTCTTCAATTGTTTTCTCGTTGAACTGCCAAGCACATAAGATGAGAATTTCGCCGAGAATGTCTTCGTCGTGCATGACTGGTCTTGCTTTTCTTGAGCGATGATAGGAGTTTTTTCGAGGATATGGTTGAATCAAATTTTCGCATGAAGAAGATCATAGTCAAAACAGGTGCAGAATCCAAATGCCACCGAGGTGTCGAAGAAACACCATCTTCTGTTTCTGGCAAAGTGGAGGACCTCCGCATGAGTTGAACCGTTGGGAGATCTATATGCCAATAGGCGATTTTCTCTTCTCTCGAAAAAGTGGATTTCCATGAAAGAAAACGGAAATGTCAAAAATACACGTGTTCATGAGAATATGACCTATCTGCAGATGAGTCACGTCGCTAGCAGCTTACGATATCCAGTGGCAACTGTCCTCCTTGTTGAGGAGAAGAATTGTGCAAGGCGGTTTCCATTCCTATTTAAGTCAACCGTCTCAAAATTTTCGACAGCGCTTTATTTCAATCACCATATTTTAAATTCCATTTACTGCCTATTCTTTTTTGCATGGGTATTATGTCAAATCCAACGACAAGGATGCTGAGATATGACCAAATTTAGTCGCCTCAAGTGGCAATTATACATGGTGAGGACTCACATGCTATCCACCACACCAACCCGAGTTCCTTGCTTTGCCTTTCTCTCAGGCGGCTTTTACTCCAAACATCATTTGTAACACCTGTAGTCCCGTTGATCGTCGAGTGACTTGAGCGAGCGCCAGTAAATCTTCCATTTTCCCTGTCGCGTGCAAGAGTAGCCCAGTGAGTTCTGCTCCCTTTAGGGACTCGTCGAGCATCATATCTTTCTTCAAGGCTCTTTGTGAGGAGCTCTGATCATCCGGTCGGTGATCTTTCTGCAGTACGTTAGACATCCCGAGGAATCCAGTCACAAACGGCTCTTGTCCATCGGTTATCATTCATGCGCACTACGTGTCCGGCCCACCTCATCTTCGACTGTTTGGCGAACAGAACGGCACCTTTAATTTTTGGTTGTTGACGCAGATCGGAGCTTCGGATCCCATCCTTTACTTGTGTGGAACGGGATACTCCTAGCAACGTTTTTTCGACTGCGCGTTAGACAACGCTGAGTGAGCAGTACAATCGAGTCGACAAGTTGGGCACAGAGTCGGGTGCTCTTTGTTTTCTTCCCTGCATCCTCGATGTTCTTGAAAGCTTTCCAAACTGCTCGTTTCCTTCTACCCAGCTTTGGAGCTAGGTCGTTCATCATATTGATATCCCGACTAAAATAGATATAACTGGAGCCTTCCGAGAAATTCGTTCCATTGAGAGTGAATGGGGCATGCCAAACCCATTCGTTCTTCACGAACATCGTTTCTGTGAGATTTAATCGAAGATCAATCTTTCCACAGGCTTTATCAAAGTCGTTAAGCACACGTTCTACTTGGCTAATGTTTGGTGTTATAAGGACGATGTCATCAGCAAAACGAAAATGGTGTGACTGCCGACCATCGATTTTCACTCCCACATTAACCCATTCCAGTGTTCGCATGACGTTTTAGAGGGTGGCGGTAAATAATTTTAATAGATGGTATCGCCTTTACTAACTCCTTTTTTGACGTCAATGTTAATATAGTTGTAGAATGGTGATACCTTGGCTGTAAAATTTTTGTACAGCTCACGAAGAATCTTTATGTACTCAGTAGGAACCTCTTGATTATCAAGGGCTTCCAAGACTGTTTCTATCTCAACTGAAACAAAGACCTTCTGTAAATCGAGGAAAGTGAGACAGAGCGGTCTTTTGTACTCTCGCGACACTTCAATGAGCCGTGTTATCGTGTGGATGTTGTTCATCGTACTAAATCCTTTTCGAAACGCTGCTTGCTCACTTGGCTGTCCATCGTTCAGTGTTCTGTCAATGCTGCATAGGATGACTCGAGTGAGAAGTTTTTAGACGGCAGACAGCAATCAGATTGGGCGATAGTTGCCGATATCGTGTAGGTCACCCTTTTTGAACAATACCACGGTCTTGCTGGCCTTTCACTGAGTAGGAACCTTGCATTCGGGCAGGTAACGTATGAAGCTGAGCCAGTGTGCTTACGAGGACTGGAGGAAGGTTCTTCAGGTGTTCTCGCCTTAACCTGTCGAGACTTGGTGCTGTTCGATTTTTCACCGACGAATCAGCATATCGGATTTTGGAAGGGAGAGCCGGTGGTACAACGTATCCATCCTCCTTTATTTCATATGAATGAATGTGGACGTGGCTATCTAAGAGATCTGAGTAGTATTCGTAAATGATTTTCTCCATTGCCTTTCTGGACGCTATAACTATTCTGTCTGGGCGTCAGAATACAATCATCTTGGTCTTTTAATTGGCGAAGCACAGTGGGCTTTGCAAATACTCGTCGCAGCCTCTGCAACTTAGACGAATACTGCTGCTCTTCTCTTTTTAAAACCTTCTTTTAACGTCTGTTTGCAGACTTTCGTAAGTTCGGACGTTGGTTCGTGGTTGCCTGCAGCTCGTGCGATTCCGTGCTGGCGTATCAGCTCAAGTGTTTCTGGAGATAAACGTCTCTTGGTGACTTTCGAACTCTTAGCTTTCATAGCGCTAAAGAAAAGATGTTGAATGAGCCGATCGTATTCTTCGTCGATGTATGCGACCACGGCATCTTCCCAACAGCTGGCTAATGAATTGAATAAAAAACTACTTGAAAGAAAAACAAAGTAAGGGCCTCGGTGGATGCGGTGGATATCACGTAACCTCTCCCTTAGGTAATGGCTGGTTTGAATCCCTCCTAGAAGTCGAGTTTGGCTCATATCTCACATTTCTTGTAGTCATTTCATTCATTTTTCACTTTATTTTGTCTCGAGTGCTAGTTAAGGATAGAAAAGTTGAATCACAGATTAAGAATACAAACAATAAGTGTGGAATGTGAAAAGTTAGTGAGAGTACTTTCGCTTTTGCTCCCTGCACTAACCGCTCGTGGCACAATTTTTAACCTCATTGCCCTGCATTGGAAATTAGTTGCCTTTACAAATGTATCCGCATATCTCTGGTTCCGCATAACAGTATGGTAAAACTCTGCAAAAAAAAATACTCTATTACCGAGAAAAATCCGGTTGATCTTGTACTGCTATCTAGTTTAGGATATTCAAAAGCGAGCTTCCGATACGATTCTTCGTACGAGGAAGTCTAGTAGACACAGAATAATACATAAACCTTTATGATTAAAAAATTTTATGAATTTTTTGAGAAATCGATGTTAGTGATGCGTTAGCTCAGACGTTCTTTCGATGAAATAGGAAGCCGGAAGGAATAGATGTACCCGAAACACTTATTTATTAGGTGGACTTTGCTGTTCATTCCTAAATATATTTTGACGCTGACAACTTAGTATACATTCGTACTTATATTTTGAATAAAGGCCATTAAAATCAATCACTGTTTAGCCATTAAATAAATATCTGTCAAGTATATTTCCTTGCAATTCTTGATTTTAAGAAATATTGGCAGACGTGCTTAAATTACTAGCGAGAAAGTCATTCAGAAAGTAGTTTGCCTATTGCTGAACCATAATTGTAAAGGAGCTGTTTTGAAGCCCGAATAAAAGACCTACAGCCACCTCGCGCAGTACTTCTAAACGCAAGTAATTATCATGAACTGGGCACTCAGAAATAAACTCGCCGACTCGAGCATTTCTGCCATTTGTTTCACCGCGCTGAAACCGTCACCTGTAGGGACACTTGAACCGTTCTATAGTTTCGTATTCAACTTAAGGTTCTCTCATGAACATGCAGAGTGCCCGTCGGATGTGATTTTCCTGGAGATTGAGACAAGTGTTAGCGCGTACATAGGTTGCCACAATGGACGGTTACCAGCCGTTGTTGACCGGAGCGGAGTTTGATATTCGGCAAATTGGTTTCATGCTAGGCGACGGTGATTGTTTTATTATGACTATGACTCGTAGTTTGAACTAAAACTAAATGAAATACGAGGAAACGGCGTCACCAACAAGGGAAAAAAGACTAATTACAACTAATTATTTAGTTTTAAAACCGGTCATCGTTTAGCCTCGGTATAAATAATGGTTATTTTTTGGGTCGCTGAGCTGGCACGAGGTTGTTATAAAGTTTTATTATATAAGGCTCGATGAAGCGAGTGGTGCTCTACTACACTGGATTCAACTGGATGCGACTACGAGCACTCACATCGCGAGGACTAATGGCTATGAAAAATCGACTCGGATAATGGCGGTTCCGAATAAGGAAAAGGCGCCTCGACCTTAATCGAATAAAACTTTGTAATAACTTCGTGTCGCTTAATGAACTGAGAAAACGCAAAGAAACCACATCTTTATCTTACATTTTCTTACAGAGGCTAGTTTTATAAATACTATCGAAACAGAAATATCTTCCTATGTGTAGTTTCTGACGCCAGTGTTTAATTAAAATCGTCTCAAACGAGATGATTGGATAGTTTCTGAAGTTGATATTACGCTTTTCTTCTTTCCCTTTTTTCTGACATTGATGTAAAAACTGCTAAAAATATTCAACGTCAAAATCAAATACACATCAAAATGCCTATCAGATGTCGCTACTTATCGCTATCGTTTCGTTTGGTTCTTTATAAGAACTGATCCAACTAGTAAGTTTAAAAAACGTTTGAGCTGCTGGATCATACATCCATGCAATACCTTCTGATCAAACACGGACGTTGCAGTAGCCGGGGTCGACTTTCTATTAACCTCGGCATTGGATTGTAAATTCGTCGTTTTCTCTCTCAGCAATCGCGAGGTTGTTAAACAGCATACGTTAACTTCCATACAATAACACACACAATACAATCGCAGTTGGCGTTTCGGCAAAATCGCCTTCATAAGAACCTGGAAGGGTACACTAATACGCAGCTCACCAGGTCAAACACTTCAACAGCACAAATAGAAAGATGAAAATCTGCATGATAATTGCAAGGTCTACGGCTTCTCGAAAAAACCCACCGCTTCTTTCACCTGCCTTCCACCGAGGAAGAACAACCGTTTAGAGTAGCATATGGTTGACGACTGTACCTTCCCATATGAACGATCGATACGAAGGTAAGGGGCAAGATCACGCGTGATCTCGGGGTATTTCTCCCTGCTATTCATTGTAGGATTTTTGGCATTTATCTAAAAAGCCTCGAGGAGTTTGCGCGTTGGTGTTTTAGGATCCCGTGCGAGTATAGCGACTTTCATATCAAAATCGTCTCCGCTATGCTTTGGTATCCCATGCATCCCTAGTAGCGTGCCTTACTTTGCTTTTCGTTTGCCATCTAGGTGTTCTTTTATCTGCCCTTTTCGCCACTATATTCGTCTACGCAAGTACCACAAGAGATCGGGTATATTATACCTGAACTCATGGGCTCACCGTCCCTTCCGTAAGGGCACATTACACATTACGCACTTTTGTGTTTCACATAGACGGCCATACAGGCGGTTACGAACTAAGTGACAACGCAGAGTATTCGGTACTATTTCAGTTATCACTATCGATTCCTCTAGATCTGCCGTTCCTAATCATCGCTTCATCGCTACACTTAATTCATCGCTAATGAAGGGCAAGATAAACAGTATTTTGTTTCGGCCAAACCGCTCGTTTTGGAGCGTCACTCTCCTTTGAAACTCATTTCGTAGGTGTACAATTCCGTAGCCATTGGAGGTGGCTACTTGCCGAGCCAAGCCGCGCGATTCTTCCTTTAGTTCCCTATTTGTGCACACAGAGATGGCTCTGAAGAAGGCGATTCTGCCGAAACGTTAGCTCCGATTGTGTTGCATGTGTGTTGTTGTATGGAAGCAAACGTATGCTGTTCAACAACCTCACGTTGGCTGAGAGGGAGAACGACGAATTTACAGACATTATAAACAAATATATATACATATAAGTATATATATATATATATATATATATATACGTGCTTGCAAGCATTCACACGTTTACACGCTTACATCCACAGGCGCACACAAGAAACTAAGAAGAGCGACTGGAGAAGATCAACGTAGTAATTCTTAGGTGTGCTGTTTTCGATTGAAGTGACTACAATGTATTTTTCTGTGCGCAGCTACTGGCGTGGATTTTTCGCAGCATGCTGCGGTGCCATCACCATACGACTCCTAAGAGGATTCGTGGTTCAAACAGAAGGTGAGCTCTTTATCCTGCTAGCAAAATTACAAGTGATTTGAATGACTAGTATTTAAATTCCCGTGTTTTAGATAAATTAATACATATCATTTAGCGCAATGTTTACTTCACAATAGTTATCCTCTAAGTTAATTCATTTTCTCTACTGTTCATATCACTTATCGCGTATTCTTATTTCTGTTTGTTTATGATTGGAAAGACATCCATTCTACTAGGTTATTTGCTCCTATCTTGGGAACTTCATAGAAAAACTATTACATCTAAATTTGGTTCGTATAGTAAAGAGTATTGCAAAAACCCATGTATTTCGTCCTTCACTTCACAGATTTCAAGAATGAGCTTGTGAAAATGTTAAACCACCGGCGCAGAATTCACAAGGTATAGCAAGTAAGAACTGTCCGAAAGCAATAAGTAAATTGGAGATCTGAAGTTAAATTGCACACATCTGCAAGCCACTCGTCTCTTTAACGCATACTGAGAATTTTGACATTGGTCTCAAAATGCTTCAAAATTTCTGCAGTTTTGTGAGCTATTTTCGATTCATATCTCTAGCTCAATGACTTTAAATTCAAAATCACTTCTTCTTGTATCCTGTGTATACCTGTAGGGTATTTCGACGTGGTTTGCCATTCACATCAGAGCAGGGTGATTTTGCTGTATGCATAAAACCATCTATCTCTCCATTTCTCCAACGTATTTCACCTTCAGATTTGATATTACAAAACTACTATATGTTGAGTGGACTATGTGGTATTGGTATGACGCGTGCAATCTTGTCTCTTTATCGGTGGGCCAAACCATAGTGTTTTGTTTATGCACAGACAGTCACAAATGGTTTGAAATCTGCCTTATGCCTTAGTGTGCTTAGGAGTAGTTGATCACTATAGCTGAGTAGACTGCACAGGTCATTGACAATCACTATATCTAGTTGAAGCACGACACGGTATAAGCTAGGTGGGCTTAAGCAACGGTATTTAGACAACAGAAACCATTCGAAGTGGTTGCCATGAAAATAAAACTGAATGATTTATTTTGCTTACGGACTTCCGATCACGAGCTAAAATTTTTAAAAAGACTTTAAAGTGTATTTGGCATAAGTCATGAAAACATCACGTTCAAAGATAATTCTAGCCATAAATATTTGAAATTCCAGTGATAAGATTTAAAAGTACTACTTTTCGTGTTATTTAGCACTGTCGAAGAGGCTCAAAAAAAATATAGAAGAGTATTTTGTTCGATTAATCAGCCTGTCATTTCTTACGTAAAACCTAAATTCAAAGCATTCCAGCTCGTTCTTAATGTGATCTGTGTTCTGGGAACGTAACATTATTTATTCTCAGTCACCGTCAACGCTTTCTTCCAAACAAGTTTCGCACCTGACGCATTTGTGGTTAATGAGATTCCTCTGTTCATTGTACTTGGTATATTTTGTGGTGGGATGGGTGCCATGTATATATCTCTCTACCGAAGAGTGGTTCTATTTCTGCGCAACAACAAATATGCCAAAAAAGTCTTCCAACAACAGTAAGCTCTGTTACGAATTTTCAGCGAATTTTAAGGTTTAATTGAAGCGCTATTTTAGTTGGATCGTCTACCCAGTCTTCGTGTCACTAATCTTTAGCATCATATCGTTTCCTCATGGACTTGGAAGATTTTCCACAGGAAGAGTGAGTACATATTTATTGTTTAGATACTTCTGCAGCACTTCGTGAGGAATTGTATGCGGATCAACCCATCTTGCTCTCGTTTTCTTCTAATACACCGTTTGTTTAATGAGAAATACCTTTTTCTTGCATGATGATGTTTCTGGGTTTTTTCTCCATGTTCTAGAATTTTAACTGAAATTGTTGGAACAATTCGTCCGTTTACGCTACATAAGTATCTCCACAAATATTCGCTGGGATTATCCTAAAAGCCTCAACTTGATGAGCTTTTGCTTCACATGTATAAGATGTATAGCCACGAAGACAGTTCACTTTTCAAAAGCTAGATTGCAATTAGGACGATAAACCTTCTTTGCTGCACACATTACGCACGTCCCTCGACAAGGTTAGTGTACCACCTGATGATACATAGAAAGTTACTGGGCAAAATACTGAGTGTGTCGTTTTCTTGTTCAGCAATCGCGAGGTTTTTAAACAGCTTACATTTACTTCCATAGAGATACACAATACAATCCAACGCTAGCTGACGTTTCGGCAGTATCGCCTTCTTCAGAGCCTGGAGGGGTACACTGATATGCAATCTACTAGGCCAAACGCTTCAATACCACTTACAAAAAGACGAAAAACTCTTTGGTAATTACATGATCAACAGCTTCTCGAAAAACTCACTGCTTTTTTCGTGACTTCCAATGAGGAAGTTTAGAACAGCTGATTACAGTCGCATATGGTTGATGACTGCACCATCCCACATCAAAAATTGATGCGAACATACGGGGTCAGGTCGCATATAACCTCTGGGCATTCATCTCTGCTATTCATTGTAGGGTTTTTGGCATTTATCCAAAAAACCTCAAGAAGTTTTCGCGCTGGTGTTTTAGACTCCCGTGCAAGGATATTGACTTCTGTTTCAAAATCGTCTCCGCTATGCTTTTCTATCATACCTTGTATCATACCTTTTGTATCATATCTTTTGTCAACCACATGCGACTATAATCAGCTGTTCTAAACTTTTTCATTGGAAGTCACGAAAAAGCGGTGGGTTTTCGAGAAGCTGTTGATCATGTAATTACCAAAGAGTTTTTCGTCTTTGTGTAAGTGTTATTGAAGCGTTTGGCCTAGTAGATTGTATATCGGTATACACTTCCAGGCTCTGAGGAAGGCGATACTGCCGAAACGTCAGCTTGTGTTGTATTGTATTGTGTTTTTCTATGGAAGTATATGTATGCTGTTTAAAAACCTCGCGATTGCTGAACAAGAAAGCGACACATTCATATTCCAATGCGGAGGTTAATAGAAAGTCGATCCTGGAAAATACTGAGTTAGGTGGCTGTGGGAATCGTTAGTTTCCTGGTCGACAAAGTGTTTCATGTTGTTGTGTTGGCGAGTACTGAAAATGGTTTTTGGTGACTTGAGCAGGTTGTTTAGAAATCTTGAATAGCCGTGATGACGTGGTCGCCACCAGAGCCTCTAATCGCTGTTGTGCACAAAATTTTCCTCCCTTGTGTCTAAGCTTCTCCTAATCCACGAACAGTTAATAACATAACTGTTTTGCCTTAGATATTCAATAAATGGCGATCTCCTTCGAAATTTAGCTGGTCCTTCATGTTAGATGAAACAGTGCTTTAAATAAACTTTTCGTGACTAGAGGCTCCGCATGAGCATAGTGAGGCGGCAAATTATTGATGTGGAATCCTTACCAATGACTAAAATCCCAACTTTCCTTAAAAAAACAGAAAAGCAAATAATCCGCCAGCCGTGTGCATCTGCCACTAAACATACCCACTAGTTGCAGTTAGTGGTCGACGTACGACCACCTTGGCAACTTGTCTATTTTATAGATTGATTGAAATATATGTGATTGAAGAATGCTGGACAATGTTCAGCATTTTGTTCTGAGTTTTCGACACTCTGCTTATTCCAGCTCAAATTCGGGATGAACCTAAGGGATTTCTTCAGCAACTGTACGTTCACTGAACCACCAACTTCACCTCTTTTCTGCAAATCGGATATTTTTGATCACTGGTTGGATAATCGAGGAAATATTTTAGTTCTACTCTCCCTATTCATCACAGTTCATGTACGAAAAGCCCAGCATTATTTTCGTATCCGGAGATATTTAACCTTTTTCAAATTATCCTCCAATTCCATGATTTTTTGTTCACTACTTTTCCCGTGCTTCAGTTCGTTTTCTCAATAGTCTGCATGACATTGCCCGTTCCATCTGGCGTGTTCATGCCCATTTTCGTGCTGGGTGCTGCGATTGGTCGTCTCATGGGAGAGGTAAATGTATACTGAAAAATTAAAGATAAAATTCGTAAATGGATATGCATATCGCTGCCGTTCAACAGGAAGACGGTATTTTTGCTTTCATGATACTCTCAACATAAAGAGCCATATGTCAACAACAAAACGGAGTCAAATATTGCAGGTTGTAGCAATTGCACTACCACTTGGCTTGATTGAGGGAATCAACATTTATCCGGGTGTGTATGCAGTTGTGGGTAAGTCCATGAATAATCATAATTCTCTTGAATCTTTGGAGCAACATCCACAAAGAAAAGTCAAGACAATTTTCAGGTGCGGCAAGCTTTTCTGCCTCTGTCACTCATACCGTTTCAGTTTCAGTGATGATTTTCGAGATAACCGGACAGCTGCATTATATTTTACCAGTGATGGTAAAGCTACGAATTTTCGTCTATTTTAAAACAATGTGAATGTACTCTAGTGCATCTAAGCATTTGTAATTAAAACATCATATATATATATATATATATATATACATATTTATTCTTCCAACGGTTTACCGCCTCATCTTGGCAGGGAAGTGTTTCTGGGTGTCGGACCACGATGTATAGCGGTGGGATTCATCCCTCTGTCAGGGTCTCCCAAGATGAGAAGGAGTCCGGCGTTTCCAACAGGAAGCCTAGGTAAGAGCAAGTCAATACCAGGATCCACCACCGTCCTAGCATCAAAGTCGCATGGTACCAAATCTTCCTCTGATACACAATGGCTGTGACTGCTTTTGGTGGTGAAGACCTGGGACAGACTTTGGCCAGGATGACCTCGGGATTCCAAGAAACTACGTTGGCTTAACCAGCAATTCTCTGAAAAATAGAGATTATGCCGGCGCACGAATAGCCAGTGAGGTCAGACTGTTCAAGTATCAAGTAGGTAAGCATATATATATATTTATATATATATATACATGTATATATCACCTGTAGTTTCGATGATCGTCGAGTGACTTGAGTGGGCGCTAATAAATGTTCCATTTTCCACGTCGCGTGCAAGAGTAGCCCAGTGGGTTCTGCTCACTCTAGGGACTCGCCGAACATCACATCTTTCTCTTAGGCTTTTCGTGAAAAACTCTGACCATCGAGTCGGTGGTCCTTCTTCAGTGTCTTTAACCTGCCGAGGAATCCAATGACTAACGGCTGTTGTCCATCGGTTGTCATTCATACTCATTATATATATATATATATATAACTTTTATGCTAGATCTTAACAACTTAAAACTGTGTTGTAAAATGTACATGTGCTTAAATTGTTAAGCCCATACAAGGTTGATGAACAGGTTTATTCGGCTAAAGTTTCGACGTCTTCATCGGAGCCGATGGTCCACAGTTGTTCGTCTTCTCTACGAGGCGTCTTCGTAGTCGTATCAATGAGGATCTTTCTCAGTGGAGCACCACAGGAATGAGGCATGCTCACCAGGCAGAGCTGCTTTGCACAGGACGGTCATTGTTGATATGACTGTCCGTTACAATAATTTATTTTTCAAAGGATAATCCACCATGTAGCAGTCGGTATTATGTTAGCCAGCACATAGCGAATTGTTCTGCTATTCTCTATATGCTGGCTAACATAATACCGACTGTAGCATGGTAGATTATTCGTTGAAAACTAATTATCATCAACAGATAGTCATATGAACAGCGGCTGCCTTGTATAAAAGACCGCTGCCATCTCGATACGACTACGAAGACGCCACGTCAAGAAAACGAACAACTGTGGACCATCGACTCGGATCATTGGCTCTGATGAAAACGAAGACGTTGAAACGTTAGCGGGATAAATTTATTAACCTTATATGAGCTCAGCAATTTAAATACAAGTGGTTTATTTTCCCATAGCGGTTAAACGACAGTTGGTTTGAAAATTGTAAAGAAATATAGTTCACTTCGCAAGTGATCTCAACGAAATGCTTTCAAGTTAACTTATTGAATGTGCTCAAGCATCTCGATAGCTAAACATGTTACTAAACAAAGGGAAAATATTTGTGATGATGTCAACAGTTATAAGGATATCACGTAGTGATATATTAGTGCGATTGATAGCTCGCCTTTTGTATTCGCCAAAAGGGACTTCAACGTATCAGTCACTGAGCGGGATGCCATGAGATTCACTGGATTGTAGTCGTTTATGATGAGAACAACGACAACAACAGTGCTGTGATATACATATACAGGATAACGGTTGGTAATTGGAGAAGCAGTGGTTACACGAACTGAGCGAAATAAAAGCTGGAAGCTGACGGAGGAACTTATATAAATGAAGTGAGCTTATGAAGAGATAGTTTGAAGCGATGCTTTGAAGAGATGGCTTGAGGAGCAGATGGTAGAACTTTTTCTAAGGCAGCGCCATGTGCCACTTGTGCCATGTGGCTGATTTAATGGAGAGCACGGTAGCCGCGTTTGCCTTCACCAGAAAAATCGGCACATGGGAAGCTTTAAGTATTATATGTTTTTACAAAGAATTTCGATATTTGGAGATGACTACGCAGTGCGAGTCAAATGCATGTTCGCTAAAGATTAGTCAACAGAGAAAAAATGTAAGCATAGAGAATCTTCGATAACTATTGAGAATGATTTCTACAATATTCGAATGAATAAAATAAAATAAAATAAGTGTAGAATATGAATAAGCAAAATTCAGTGAATTCAGTGAATAACAACTCCAGTTTTTAAAATTCAAGTTCTACTAGCACATTTCACGTATTCTATAAGAACCAAGTATTCAGGGTCCATGTCCCACATTTCTCATACTTACAAATGTTCTTGAAGTACTTTCAGCAGCTGCTTGTTCACTACAGCCGATAGTAATCAAGAGACTTGAAAAGACGGTAGTCAATTGGTAAAAGATATGATGAATACGCTGGTAGAGATAGAGTTTCGCGTTCCAACTCTCTACGTACTTTTGACCGATCGGTACAAGATGTTTAAGTTTTCAATGCATGTTGAACCTTTCTCACCATGCTTTGGATAGGCAATCGAAACCAGACCAATATAGGAGGTATGGGAAGTGTGCAGATTTTCCATAAATTCAATGGTCTAGACAAAACCTTTTACGGAGAAGTTCACTATTTGGTAATTTGACAGGAAACTAATCTCTATTTTAGTTCTTTTAACTATAATAAATCACAGTTATTATACGGAGAGTGTTGGTACGGAAATCACCAAAGAAGACTTAGCATAAGCTGCCAAAACCATCCAAATACTCACAACAAGATGTTTGCATGAACAAATTTTAAGTAGCGGCATACATACCACTCACTCCCGTAGAACGATGGAACAAAGTCTTCTCCACAGTCACATCATGTTCAGAACGCCAAAAGTTTCTTAGAATTATTGGTTTTTTCAAAAGGTCGTTAAATTTCTAAAGACTGATGCAAGTGAACGCCACGCTTGCTTTATGTGCTAAACACAAAGCGTTGGAAGTTTTCAAACTACTAACTAAATTGATCCTTCGATAGAATACGCTCAAAAGCGTATCCCCTTCTACAGTTTTTCTTGGGTATAATCGAATACTTCCATTCCAATTATATTTCTCCGTGCATAGTCGAATGAAATGTAAGCATTTTCAGATATCCGTGTTACTCTCTAACGCTGTCTGTGCATATATGCAGCCTTCATTTTTTGACACTATAATTAAAATTAAGCACTTGCCTTTCCTTCCTGACATACCGCCTTCAAACAACATGTAAGTTCAAATTTACGTAAAGCGGTATTAAGCGGCTAATTATTGTGATGGCTTCGGTTAGAAGACCATTCACTACATTGCTTATTACTTAATTAAAAAATGAACGAGTAAAACAATAGATGGTTAGCAATGCGGGAAAAGTGACAAAAAAAAACAGAGGTCCAGGAATCGTAAGGCCAACGACACAAAAATTGCACTCGAGGGGTGCTTGAGGTGAAAACATTGTTTGTGTAGCTTTAGTAAGTTTTTTTTTTCAAAAACCAAATTTTAACCGGAGTACTTCATTTATAGGGGCGGATACCACAGTGATAGTGATGTCCGTTATCACAAGCATGATGCTAGTTCGAAACCGCTCCTGACTAACCAATCTTCTCATCCCTCCGGGGTCGGAAAATTGGTACCTGATTTGTCCGGGACAAACCATTCTATGCAATCCAATTGCGAACGCTCCAGTCCGGCTATCTCAGGTCTCCAAGGAGAATCAACTAGATCAGCATTCCACGATATTCAAGATGAAATGAAAAACCTCAAACAGCCGAAGCCACACGTAAAAGTTGGAAGATAATCGTGAATGATGGATTCGAGGAAATGAATCGAATTTGAGAAGTGCTGGGTCGGCACAGTAGACGTGAAGACGGGTTATATGAAATGAAATAAAATAAGTTTTTCTCATTTTTTGAGAAAAAGATGAAAAGCTTCAACTCCAAGCTGTTATGTGATCGTCATCACAGCGATGCTACTGAGTGGAGGATTAGTGAAATTTTAACACCAAATTAGCTAAAATTGTCCGAAAATTAATGTTTTGACAAACGAAACATGATGAGTTATCTTTTGTGGAAATACAAAAAAGCACAAAGACTAATGTAGCAGCTTTACAGTTTTACTGATGTTTTAGTGTTCATACGATTTGTGCCGAAAATATTATGGTATCCCCGGTTCTGTTTATAACTAAAATAACTACATATGCTGATATTCGACAGATTCTTCTGGATGATCGAAACCTCAGGACTTTTCCTGTTGTTGACTCGGCAGGCATGTTGCAAACACATTTTTGAAAAACGATGTGCTCAATGGCTTTGTGAAGATTATTCCAGCATCTCAAATGCTCATTGGAACAGTGTCTCGAAATTACCTTCTGGGATTGCTTGATGAGCAGGTTTTTTTGCTCTTAGCTGTTACTTTTAAGCATTATGTTGATAAAGCAAAGAGTGGTCCCGTGAATCACCAAGAAAATAGACCCAGTTTTGGCCCAAAAACAGCTATTCAGCAGGCGGCATCAGAAGACAATGATATGATCAGTACCACTTGTGGTATTGTTGGTTATTGAAAGACTCAAATCGAGATCAGTAACCCTCTAAACATCATTTTTGTGTATTAGCGACACAAACAACGCAAAGATTTCCTCTAAGGACCTTTTCATCGTTTTCAGAAAGAAAATACACAACCAGGTTTATTCGCTGTGATGAAAAAGATTGAGCAGTAAATGAGAGTTAAAACATTGTTTTTTCGAGTGCAGCTTCGAGTTAACTTTGTTCAATGCCGATTTGTACTTCCCAGATTAATCCCACAATTGGGTGGTGGCTGATACCACTGTTAGAATAAATAGGTAGCTGAAGAAACGCAAGGCAAAGGCTTCGGTTGGTGTAGTGGGTAAGTTATGACCCTCCGAAAAGGGTAATCGATGGTTCGAAGGGCACCTGAGGTTCTAATTTCTGCTCGTGTCTCGGCATCGTTCTTGTAGTATTTTACACAGCACGCTCCCATAGAAAAGAATGGAGGTCGATTAATAGGTTAAAACATTAATTGTTTCATTGACAATCCTGACCCGAATTTTTCATATAAATGAGAGGGCAAAAATATTGAAAAATAAGCCGGAATTTTTCATCCACTCAGCATTACATATTTCTGTTGTCGTTGACAACAGGTCGCCGCCGTTCCTGATTGTTTTCACTGATCTCGTCTACAGCGCTAAATTTTTGAAGCTAACGCTGTACTCAAGGATTCTTAACAGGTTCTTGAACAACATAGAGTTGATATTGTGAGCTTTTTGCCTTTAGCACATAGGTGTTTGAATCCGTACGAAGATTCGCTTGATTTCGTTTTCTATCCGTTCCTCCTCAAACGGCTTAAATTTGCCGAGGGCTTCTACAAAATAAGACTCAAAGAAAAACAAAAACGACGAAAAGTAAATGTTGGAAAATTATTTTTCAAAGAAAAAAAAAGTATTACTCGAACTTTAAAACAAAACTTTGTTTTGACAGAGAAAACAAGGCCCACTTTCTTAATAACCTGGCAAGAATACCTTTTTCACCGTTGTCGCTCCAGTGAGAGCAGCAAGATAAGAGTATTGACACAAAGCTCACAATTGCAGCTTTAGAATTTTATCAGTTTCCTTTCACGTATTCGATAATTTCTTATGCTAGGTTGATCCTAACTGGACAACCGACACCGACAATTCTTTCATCAATGTTCTCATCTTATTGCTCGGCTTTTCATTAAACCCTGTCAATCATTTTCGATCATTTAAGTAAAAGACTATAAAAAATTCCGTTGTGTTTGAGTTGGTTTGAAAGTGTACAGTCAACTGAATTATAAGTTCGTACTGATGCCATAGAATACTTCAAAGTTTCGTTGATAGTGAAAAAGAAAAAATGGACGGAGGAAGATGAAAGTTTTTATGTACTTTTGTCAATTTGATTTATGCTGAAATTCACTGTTTTTTACCAGTGCTATTTTCTTTCAGACTGGAGAAGTCGCTCGAAGAGAAGAGGCTGAGCGCCGGGTTAGGAGGGCAATCGGAACTATCGACATGCACTTTCAATTATCCAGAAAGGAGGTCGGTGACGGCTAGCTCTACTTGAAGTACGAAATTTTGGAAGCGGAAAATAGAATTAAAAAATTAGTAATAATACCAGCCATAATTAGAAAAAACAAAATCGAACGAAGTGTGGCTTTAAAAAAATGTCCCTGTCCTGATGTGTTCATTGAAACTTTAGTGAACGTGGAATTAAACAGGGTGCATGTGGCGCAGTGGCTGGAATCGCTCTGCAACACATACGTGGAATCGATTCTCGCGCCCATGGCCCACCAATCCTTCCATCCCTCGGGGATCGGAAAATTGGTACCAGACTTGTCTGGGAGGACAGCAGCACTGGCTTCGTACATCGGCAGGCCACTGCGGGTCAATAAAGTCCCGCTGTGCATTCAATCACCTCCAAACGATGCTTAGTGAAGTCGAATGCATGGCGCATTCCTAAAGAATTGATCAACGCCAAGAGATTTATCCATTTTTTGTAGAACCGAGCGTCATGAACTCTGGGTTCGTCTACTTTCTGTAGTCAAAAAGAGAGTGCGGGAAACCATTGTTATAACAATTACTGTAAAGTCTATAATGCTGAGATATTTGCAAAACTCTGGACCGCAGCTGTCTGCGGTGGGAACGAACGAGCTACTGTTCTTTTCGGGGAGTAACGCGTTCACCACCACACCATGTGGGTTAACTGGGTGCAATGCCGATTTGGGCTTTCCAGATCAATCCCGTTGACGGGTGATTGCTGATGGCAAAAGATCGATGGAATTAGCTGAGAGACAGGCGAAACGAAGGACCCGTATGCTGTGGTAGTGGACGCGTTACTACCAGGAAAGGACAATAATGCGTTGGTTCCCCACCGCAGACACCTGCGGTCCGGAGTTTTGCAAATATCTCAATATCATTAAAGTTATATTTCGCAATATATATCCTGCCGTTAAAAAGAGTAGGCAGTAGATAAAAAGGTTAAGATTACTATAAAAGCTCAAATTGGCACCCAACACCATCACTTGTATACTTCAGATATTCGGGAATCATCGCGCAAAATCGGAGTCGAATTTGTCTCTAGATGCATGCAGACGTTCGCCACATACGTTACATAAGGAAGTTCACGAGGCCGAAGAAGTTGAGAGAAAGAATAAAGTATATGACAGGTAAGAACCCTAGATGTAATTGCAATGAAAACGATTACATTGTATATACACATACATACACACATGCATACCAACATACAGACATAGGATACATGCATAGATACATGCATACATACATAGATACATACATACACACACATACATACATACATACATACATACATATATATAATTATGTATATACATATATAAAATAATTTAAGGTTTACTGTTTCAATTGGCAAAATGATCGAACCATGTCCTCAGACGCCACGTCGAAATTCTCTAACGAGAAGAAATGCATTTTGTAGTTTAGAAGAATACAGTTCTAAAGCAACAGGCACGTAGCTGCATAACTAGATAATGCTAATAACAGCTCCAAATGAAGTAATCTACTCTAGAACGTGATGACGATGTCAAATCAGAGGAGCTCAGCGGAGAGAATGGGCCTCACAAGCATCATTTGACGCTTCACGGGATTGCCGACTACCACACACTTGTTAAGAGTATGCCAGCAACAAGTTTTGATGTTTTCAGTTTTGAAATAGTTACTACAGAACGAGGGTCACGTATTTATTCTAACCTTATAAGTAGTATAATACCTAGAATTCGCTTCTTTAGGTTATGTGAAACAAGCGAAAAAATGTCTTCATCACATGCAGTTTGGTCATTCGAAACAAGAAAAGCCAGCAATAAATATGTACGATCTATCACAAGATGAGGTTGAAATTCAACTACTTTTTCAAATTCAGAATGTATTTGTTTAAGAGTATTACCTCTGTCTATGTAAAGTGTTCAAAAAGGATGAATAAAGTAGATATTAGCAGAGACAAATGAACAAGAAGATGGGAAGGCAGCAGTAATTTGAGTTCATTGACCGGAGCAAAATTTTTGGCTTGATTTTGTGTTGCAATTGCAGATCAGTTATACAGAACTTTTCAGAGGAAGGAATGGGAAACAATTCGTCTGAATGAAGAGGTTGATCTTACAAATGACATTGATCCAGCTCCATTCCAGCTCGTCAAGAGGACATCACTCTTTAAAGTAACAATAACACTGCGCACACCTACGGTTCTCACATTCACTTCCGTAGAAATGAAACTAGGCAACAATTCATAGGCGTACCTAAAAACCATAACTGAGATTGAAATATCTCTGCTGTCAATAGTTGAATGAAGTATTGTGAAGACAGCAAGGTGTGCAGACGCTGTGGATTTTGTGGAAAAGTGACGAAGCATTTGGTTTTTTCCTTTACAGATCCATTCTATCTTCTCCATGTTGCAGCTGAGCAAGGTATACGTGACTGAAGGTGGTCGCTTAATTGGAGTAGTATCTTTGAATGATGTGAGTGCTCGACAGGAAGCAAAGCGATTTCAAGTGAATGCTAAAAGAGTTGGAATGTGACTTAATAGAATAATGCGCTTCTAGCAAGCATGGCAGATTGTTGGACTAATTACTTTGGAATGAGAGAGTCCCTTACTTTTTCTTTATTCTTGTTCACTCAAGTTCATCTCGACGACACTGCGTTTAGCTGACGAAGCAGCCAATCCTAGAAATTGAATGTATGAACGTACTACACAGCCACAACGTTGCTGAGATATTTGCAAAACTCTGGACCGCAGGTGTCTATGGTGGGCAACGAACGCGCAATTGTCCTTTCCGGAGAGTAACTCGTTCACCACCACACCATGCGGGTCCTTCGTTCCGCCTGTCTCTCAGCTATTTCTATCGATCCTTGCCACAGCAATCACCCGTCAGCGGCGTTGATCTGGGGCGTCCGAATCGGCATAGAACCTAGTTAAGACGAAGGACCCGCATGGTGTGGTGGTGAACGCGTTACTCCCCGGAAAGGACAATAGCGCGTTCGTTCCCCACCATAGAGGCCTGCGGTCCAGAGTTTGCAAATATCTCAGCAACGTTGTGATTGTGTTTCACTTAGTACCCTGCCGCGAAATTATAGTAGGCAGAAAATAAAAAGGTATAACATTGTACTACACAGCCTTACAATCTTTTTAAAACTGACAAAGTACGTTCACCACTTATTACAATTTAATACTGACAAAGAGGAAAAAAGCGTAAGTCATAGTTTCTCAGATTATTGATGCACAAACTAGGTTCGCAAAAGATACGTGAGCAACTTTGATAATTTCAGGTTCGGCATGGACTAGAACGATCGCAAGAACGTGTTTCTAAAGCGGACGTACCACCATCGCAAATTAGTGCCGAACAAGATTTGAAACCAGGATTTCCAAAACACCCTTCGTCTCCAGTAGTCGATATCCTAACTCCAACACTAGAGGTTTGTGAATTTTCGGCATTGCTCTTAAATTTTCTGAGATGATCGGAAACAAACATGCATTTCAATGTCACCTGGTTCTTCAAGAGTACTTGGAAACTGGCATGTTTTTTTTCTATCTGCGCTCAAGGGGTAGAAATTCGGGTGTCTTATCTCACTTAACCACGTTAACGCGTCTCCTCAGCTGTATACTTAGATACGTGTATATATACATATGTGTACATATACTATAATAATAATAAATTTATATAAACGCACAACAAGTTATTTACACTTTAATGATTGATATGAAAACAGAGGGTGTATGAAGGTTAAAACAAAAAGGATAAAGCTTTGGATTTTGATAGGTTTCTGAGAGGTGGCCGTGCACATGACTTCACCAAGCATCGTCATAAGTGATTAAATACATATCTTGCCCATATAGTGACTTGTTGTGGCCTTTCGATATATTATGTCAGTGCAACTATCCTCCTAAGCAAGTCTGTTACCAAGTTGCCAAGGGCGGAGGGTTGGAAGCCCAGAGCACGTGCTCGACCAGGTGTGTAATGCGTTACACCTCTAACCACTGCTCTACACGTGCGTGGGCCAACTGAGAAAAATTTTTTAAAGGTGTGCTTGTATTTTGAATGCCATGCCATGAAATACATAATAGGTAGCAAACGAAATTGGTGAACATTATGATTTTGATTGCGGCCTCAGCTTAACTTGGTTCAAAGCGACATTGTGTCCACCAGATGCTTCCCGTTAGCAGGTCATTCTTGATGGCACCATTAGTTTAAAAAAAACTTGCTGAGAGGGAGGCAAAGCAAGTGCCTAGCTGGTGCGGTGGGTAACCCGTAGGCCTCCGGAAAAGGTAATAGCCGGTTCGAAGCTGCCTAGCGTTCCGGGTTTTGCTAATCTCTCAGCATCAGTGTGCTTCTTTTAGGATAGCCTATTAGATCTGAAAAATAGCTTTCCATGTTTAGTCCATATTCCAATTACAGGTTGTTAAATCGGAAACTTTGCCACTAACAGCGGACCACGAGACAACAGGTGTGGAGAGTAGGCCACAGTCTCCTCAGACCAATTTAGCCCAGGCTCGTCGGAAGAACTCATCTACGTATTTATTGGGCATAAACAACAGCGAAAAGTCTATCTTCAACTATAGACAAAGGTAATAACAAAATATTAGGCTGTCGCGAATGTCCCGTTTATTCGTGATGAAAGTTACTAGAATCTATAGTTCTTGGCAAGCAAGATTAAAATGTATTAATGCAATAACGATCGAATCTTACGCTTCTAGAAAACGGTGACTATCACAACAGATTTTCTGCCAATATGTTGGGTTTGATACTTAAAAGAATGGTTATCAGTGGGCGAAAAATATGACGAAGACCCTCATAAGATAGAGATCCGTACCCCATCAATTTCCCTCTCTCTCTCTCCCTACTTCTGATCGGTGGACGACGTTGCAATTCTTGGTGCATTCCATCGATTTCCTGGCAATACCTCTTTGATCTAGTCGTTTCATCAGGAGGGAAGAAGTCATTGGGGAAGATTTAATTTGGCGAGCACAAGAAAATAGCCGTAGCTCTCTCTGGCGCAATTTGGAACTATGCCAAAGGTTGCGGTGAATAAATAATTTTTACCCTACGTCACAATTTGATTACGAAATGGAACGTTCTTATTGCACCAATAAGTCCAGAAGAGACTTCATAATGAGGACCTCCTTGCTTTCCATTCCGCTCGAGCGGCATCAATGTATCAGTTACTAATGACTTTCTAGCTTGCATGAGTGAACTCGTGATTGCTATTTTCTTCTTCTCACCTACTGTAAGCTCATCTAAAGCAGCATTATCCTTGTGGTCAGTTTCCGTTGCTCTATAACTGGGTATGAAGTCATGTAGGAAGTCCCTCGGTTTCGCCTCTCATCTACTTCTTTTCTGCAAAAACAGAAAAAATTTGCTGCACAGATCAGACATAAACTAATATAAAAATAAAAGAAAAATATAGAGCGAAATCTGCTATTCCAATCTTTCAAAATTAGGTGTCTTATGAGAACCAAGGCAGTATATTGCTTTAAAAGCAATGTGCTAACTTGAAAAGAGAACGACAGCATTATTTTCGTGACGAGCTAAGAGTTCATGTTGCAGCTTCCTCTACTTCACGGACCATGGTGGATGAAGATGTGTAGTAGTAATTTTAGGAGATCGCTGGACGAACAACGTCACGAAGAATTGGTAGAGGCCGTCGCTTATTTGAGGAGAAAGTCCTTGGCACCCGAACGAAGATTTTCCAAGTCGCAAAAACAATAAACGAAAAGATCGCAATTGTACATTAATTAAAGACGACTGTTTAATCAATAGACGATAAGATCGAAATTGTATATTGACTAAAGACGACTGATTAATCCACTGTGTGTATGTGTGCTGAACAAAGCCACCATAGAGATAGAAGGGCGGAGGCAATGAATCTCAACGGTATGTATTTACGCATATACGGCTCTGAAGGAGCTGGAAAGCCTACAGTGCTATTAGTTCTAATAAGACTGTCTCCTCAATGTGAACTGAAATCACAAGCTCGACATTTACCTACTTTGAACTTCATGACAGTTTTCTACAAAACTTCTTTCATAGATGTCTCCACTACTACGTGTTTCCCCTTTCAATGAAGATGAAGAAGTATGCAGATTAGTGAGAAATTTACCTGCAATACACATCCTATGTAGTCCGAGCAAATTAGAATACAGTAAGTCAATGCTTTTATAATGAGCAGGGACGACGTTGTCCGTAGAAAGATTTACTCAGTAACCGACGTCATGCCGGTTTGGTCTTCTTAAGAGCCTCGAAGAGTCAAATTGACGTGCAGTCTACTCATTCGAACTTCCCTTATCTCAGTATAAAGAGCTTAACACCTAAATTTCAATTCCTAAAGGCGCTCTTTTTGAGTGTGAAGGATGAGAAGAATGACAGTCAACCAGTATTTCCTATTACTTGACTTTCGGTATCATTCGATGATGTGACCACTGGAATAGGTTGACATCAACATTCAAAAATTAAAGCCAGTTTTCATTCGATCTCTTCAGGTTGAAATTTATGCACACTGATTGTTTGCTTAGCAATTCTTAACATGTGTCTATTTCCTTTTCTGTTGAGCAGATGAAAAAACACTCATCGACATACCTACAGTAAAGTGGTTGCCGGAGAGCAAGTACGGCGCTTCAATTTTAGACGTGAACGCAATGACAATAATTGTTGCTGTTCACTGTTCCATTGCCAAACATCTTGTTTATGGGTAATATTTCCCTGATCTGTCTATTGATATGTCCTTATGAACTAATCTTGTTGAGCTGGTGCGAGGTTGGTATAAGTTGTTGCTGTTGTTGTTGTTGTTGGTCTATGGGCGACGTTCCAGTAATATCCCCTTCTTCAGAGCCAACGACAAATTATACCAGCCTCGTACCAGCACAACAAGATCAGCTCGTAAGAACATATAAATAAGTATATAAACTATTCATGCTGACGTTTATAGAAAGCAGGTTTTTTGAGTAGTTTGAATAATCATCTGAACGCCGAGCAGTTTAGGCATTATTTTAAAACAGCCATTAGCTGCAGAAGCGAAAAACCACACGTGTCTATTTCTTCTTCACGTTGCATAAAGAGCTCGTGCGTGGCTTCCATTATTAAGTGATTCTGCACGTTTGTGCAAAGTGCAGATGCGTCCATCTACTTCGTGGAGCCCAGCACTCCTTATATTCGACTCTTTTCCTCCAAAACATCACCAACCATGTCGTACAGCTTTTAGCCTGTTTTTTCCCTATTGTTCGAAGAATCGAGGAGGACCCAACTGAAGTTCCGAGTTTTGCTCAAGTGTTGGCGTCTCTGCACTTGTATTTCACGTTGTACTTTCCAATGGAAGAAGAATAAAAAGCAAATTAAAAACTAAAGCAGTGAAAATGACATACTTTCTATCACATCTAGAGTCGTTAACAGCCGAGTTGTTCAGAAGCTATAAAACATTTACCCGTCTATGTTGGAGGAGCGAGGTGCTTAGTGTACGCAATTTTTTTCTAAAGAGCAGAATAACCGCGCCTACTTGTCATGAAACATTTCTTTTCATGCTCGCTGTCTTTCCATATACATATATTTGTATTCTTTATATATATACATATATCCTCCCAACAGTTTACCGCCTCATAGTGGCTGGGCGGTGTTCCTGGGTGCCGGGATACGATGTAGAGCGGGGGAATCATCCCCTGGCAGGGTCTCCTAAGCTGAGAAGAAGTCCAGCGTTTCCATCAGAAAACCCAGCTAAGAGTAAACCACTACCACGATTCACCACCATCCTGACATCAAACTAGTTGCATGGTCGCAAATCTCCTTCTGATCCATAAAGACGGCGACTGCCTGTGGTGGTGTTGACCTGGGGCAGACTTTGGCCAGGCTGACTTCGAGACTCCAGGAAAACAGCGTTAAACCAGCAAAATTCCAAAAAATGGTGATTACGCTAGGACCCCACAATTGGTGGGAACGGGCCGTCCAAGTAACTATATAAGTATGTATTTATATATATACATACATATATATAAGTACATATATACCCACGTACATACATATATACATATATATGTAAGCTGCTATAAATACGAACCGGTTTTCACATCTACTGCGCGGATCTCAACACTTCCCAACTTCGATTCGTTACCTCACTTCCATAAACCGCGAAGGTGTTCCGGATTTGTACATGTGGCTACGGCTGCTGCTTGAGGATTTCTCCTCCATTATGAACGCCGTTGAATGCTAGTTACCTTGTTTCTCCCAAGAGTTCATAAATAGCCAGGCTAAAGCGTTTCCACCTGGAAAAAGGAATGAACTGCTGCCAGATAAATTTGGTAGCAATTTCTTGACCCCAAAGAGATGAGTGTCTTGGTGAACCAGAAACGGATTCGGAGCAAAACTGCTTTCGTGGTAATCACCATCCGAAATATTGTTATATCAGTATCTGATGTGTACATTAGGGCAGAAAACACCGTAGTGCCGGAAAGGTGGGACGGAACCCTTGCTTCCACACCTCTTCACTACTGTAGCGAAGAAGCACGGTATAGCAACTATTGCCAGAATAATGTTATACCTTTTTATTTTCTGCCTACTATAATTTCGCGGCAGGGTACTAAGCGAAATACAACCACAACGTTGCTGAGATATTTGCAAAACTCTGGTCCACAGGTGTCTATGGTGGGGAACGAACGCGCTATTGACCTTTCTGGGGAGTAACGCGTTCACCACCACACCATGCGGGTTTTTTGTTTCGCTGTCTCTCAGCTATTTCTATAGCTATAGAGTTTTGCAAATATCTCAGCAACGTTGTGGTTGTATTGCCAGAATAGTTACTATTCATTCACCATACCGTAGATCTGTGGCAACCATACTCGTGGCCTATAGCATCGCTTTGCGATCTTGCAGCATGTAAATGTTTTCACTTCGTTAAGAGAAACGTTGGTTGTCGTAAACATCCTTCGTGAACCACACCCTTTTTATACAATCGGAACCTTTTGTGTGTTGCATCTGCTCCAAACCATCACGGGTACGGTAACACAAAGGGACATGAAGCTGTCTGGCAAACCGTCCTCAGTCATCTGATCACTGGAGAGCTGGAGACGCAAGCTGATGGGTGTTCTCGATAAGGGTTCTGGACCAGTGCTAAAGCACCGCCTCCTCCAGAAGATATTTAAAGAGCCGTGTGCGTCAATACCGTATTCGCCCCCCTGTTCATCATGTGTAATGCGCCTTGTAGTCAATCCAAAGTGTTCTCTCTTGTTGTATGTGGTAACTGTTGTATATTAACATTGCTGTCATATAGCTCTGTACCTATAGCAAAGATACTAACTCGCATTGCCCTCATTTATTGATCATGACACGATATTGCCGTCCGTAATGTACCAATGTTTATATTTCGTTATTTTGAATTATTATTGTTGTAAACGGTTTAATTACCCAAGTTTGAGATATTGCTCTGCGACAAGTACGAAAAAGTCTCGCGTGGCAACTTCTACGAAGTCGAGCATCCTACTCAAAGTTAGTGAACATAAGGTGCCGAGGATTGACTCGAAGACCTAATTTCCACTAACAGCTGCTATAACCATGCTCAACTTTTCTGCTTTCCTTAACAGCTGCTCTGAATCTCCCTTGCTCATTAACTTACAAGATTAAAATGAAAAACCTTAGTGGAAACTGGTTCAAATACTGATAAAATAGCATTTTTCATTTAGAAAATATTAGAAAACGGATGCAAAGTGAAGAACCGAGTGGACGAAGCGATAGTGCTTGTACAACTTGTGAACTCGGGTAAAGGATAAAGGAGTGATGGAGGGCTTGGTGAACCCTTGTTGGGAGGATGTGCAATCGGGCCACAAAAAGTGCTTAATCAGCGGTTTGATGAGTTCTTATTATTACTAGACCAATTTAGTTTGTTATTCAACTTCATATCTAATATTACAAGTTTCATGAATAGCAGATAATGGTTCGTTAATCCTTTACGTATTTTTAACGTAGGGAGCCGATCAGGTTAGTTTATAGAGGTAAAAGTCGATTTGCATGTGCATGTCTTCTGGGTGTGTGTGTCAACTCTAAAGGCGCTGGTTTGTCGTCAGAAAACGATATGACGATATTCTGACAAATTCTTAAAAGTACCTAATCATTCGTTTCTACTGTGTTTGTTTTAGTTGACTCGGAACAAGCAACGCCTACCACTTCAAGCGTCGAGGAAGGTGACAACAAATCCTTAAGAATTCCTCGAAAACATCGCTGAGCACTGTCTCAACAAATATTTAACACCCTACGTTGAGTGAAAAATCCACGACATTTATCGATCCTGCCTGGAGGGAGATACTTTCGTAACGCTCGGTTTAAGAACAAGAACCACTAAGCACAGCGTTTGACGGGAGTTAGAAATGACTAAAAATGTGATATACAAGTAACTTTCTCACTGAGAGAAAAAGTTTTCCTATATTTATATAAGTGCGAAGTATCAGAGAGACTGAAACTACAAAGTTGCTGAGATATGAGCAAAAACTCGAAACGCCAAGCGGGCTTCGAGTCTGCGATCACCCTTTCCGGGGACTCATGTTTTATGCACCATACTATCCGAGTACTTTGCTTGTTCAGTGGTGATTTGTGGTCTCTAGATTATTATCGTTGATGGGTGACTGCTGATAGCTGAGAACTGGCTGAGAGAAAAGCAAAGCATGCGCCTCGGTTGATGTGGTGGGTAACACGTAAGCCTCCTGAAACGGTTATCGAGGGTTCGAAGTCTAATTGAGGTTCCGAGTTTTGATTATATCTCAGCATCCTTCTCGCCGTACTTCACATCATACCCTGCCACGAAAGAACAGTAGGCAGTAACTAAAAGTTAATACAATGTCAGAGAATTTGTCTGTTTGGTTGGATCATGAGGGTATTGCAACATTTCATTTTCTTTTTGTTTCTGGCCTGGGATGTTAGATATTTCACTCTCAGTAGTTATTCGTTTGGAATTCCCTATCTCCGGGATGCGTTAGCTCAGTGGGCTTGTTTATAACTCGATGATCCCTGATCTAGCAATATTGCCTGTTGGTTTACTTTTTGGTTAAGAATACCACTACCAGTAAATCATTGGTAAAGATTATAACTGTATTGCGAATCTCCTGTTTTACGCTATTACTGTAACTAATGGCATTCCAACCTTGTGAAAAGTTGCAGAAATGACAATCCAGAAGGTGATCTGAGCGTAACTGGAATCAGTGAGTTTTGTTGAAGGTGACACGGTTAATTCCATATAAATGAGCCACACTTAATTAGACGGTTATAGAGAATTCCATTTTTTGAACAAAGCTTGAGATAACATGGACTCTCTCTTATGTAAGCCGATTTTATTATTTTCGAATCTATCCTAAAAGATAGGGTCTAGAGATAATAGTGCCTGGGCCTTCCCATACTTTTGTGACTGGGAGAGAAAACCGCTGTTCGGCCACCATGTTTATAAACTTTTTTCTGTATTCCACATTTCAATGCCTATTATACTACGTCTTGTCGGTAAAGAAGGTAATCAAAGTTCTTTTACATTGAAGAATAAGGTGATATAAATGAGTTTGAATTTGTTAAATACAGATTAAGAGTTGCCCCGAGAAGTTGTCTTTCATTACAGGTTCCAAACAGGTAAAGTCCGGGACCACTGAAATTGCAAAGAGCGATATCTCATCGTAAGTCTTTTCAAGTTGAAGAATGCAGTTTCATTGCGACCTTTCTCTAGTTTTCACGTTTTTTCCATGAAAATATTCCGATTCCATGTTTTTTTTCAGGATAAAGAAGTGCAGTCGATCCGCTGCAGTTAGTCCTCAGAAGCAAAACTTTTGCTGGCGACGAAATTCCCTAACAAGTAGTTTCCCACTTTCTAATGCGGAGCTCCTTGCTGAAGACTCGCCAACGAAAGTTCCTGGAGAACTGGAAAGAAGGATAATTCCAATAACGGATAAAGAATGCTTTCATCACGACGATACAGTAACGATTGATTCCACAGATGAAATTTCTTCTGGAAGAACTAAGTGTGCTAATAACGAAAACTTGAAATTGACGGGCGACTCACCAGTGGAAGAGCTTGAGAAGGCGGAAGATAGTGGAGTAGGAGATCGCTTTAAAAATAAGTTAACAATTCAGCAAACTAAGGCAGAAAAATCTCAGAAGCGCGTTGAGATTCGAAAAAAAAACCGATTGCCTAATACCACTACGAAGATGGAGCAGAGCGACATGGAAGGGGTAAGCCGAGCACTGATGAACCATGACGAGAATATCGTTAAGACAAGTGGAATTCTTCCCACTGAAGAAAATTTTCAACAGAAAGAGAATGAGACTCTGCAAGGCACTTGGTTTGATCTAAACACCACGGAAAATTCAGCTGTCATTTATGGGGAAATGACTACAATATCCGAGTTAACTGGAGCGGCAACCAAAGAGGAGGAGCCTATCAACTATTCGATGAAAAGAAATCCAGTGGAAGAATCATTTAGTAAAACGAAATGTACTGTAAAGGCCGGAGAAGAAGTTAATGCTGAATCAACCCAAATCAAAAGGGGTATTTCACTGACAAGGGAAAGTGTTACAACTCAAGCATTAGCAGTGAATGAAAGGGTGAATTATGAAGAACGATCGTTGAAAACGAAGCTTGTGAAGCCGGATGAAGGCGTTGATATTTCACATACAGAAGCATTCT
>UYYA01000696.1:0-37523 GCA_900624975.1 Angiostrongylus costaricensis | reverse complement strand
TATAGTCTGAGGAGTTTGGTGGATGCGGTAGAGCCTTCTGGCCCAGCTCATTCAACGTTTGCGGCATTAGTAGTACAATATGTGGCCGTATGTTATCATGGAGCAAGAAAGTTTCTGGTAAATTTCATCGATTTATCGAGCTTAATTCTTTGCCATTCTGCTTCATGGACGACCTCCAAACCGAAGTCACGAGTGTAAGAGGTCTATCAGAAGTACCATCTGCCTTCTTCCTAACTTTTATGGACTTTGGAAAAGCGTTTGACAGCGTTTAAAAGGAGTGGACTCATTTTATATACCAACACTAGCAGACTGTTTTTGAAAATGTAGCACAAATATAGAGCTTTCTCATCGAACCCTCAGCATCAATAGTCACTTGTATCATCTGTCGCCTCGTTGATCGCTGAGTAATTCGGGCGCCCGCCAGTAATTCTTCCATTGCTTCCCAGTTTCGTGCAAAAGTTTCCCAGTGGCTTCAACTCGGTCTAGAAACTCGCTTAGCACCATGTCTTTCAGAGTTTTATGAGGAACTCTAACCATGGGGTCGATGATCTTCCTGCTGTACGCTTAACATCCCGAGGAGTTTAATTACTAACGTTGTTGTTCATCGGTTGTCGTTCGTAAGTGTTAGGTGTCCGACCCATTTTATCTTCGACAGTTTGGAATATAGAACGGAATTTTTAATTTCCGATTGTTCATGCAGGTCTGTGCTTCTGATCCCTTCTTTCACTAATGTGAAATGGGATACTTCTGGCATCGCCCTTTCGACTGAGCGTTCAATAAGACTGAGTGATCTTTCATCCTGCTTGCGTGGTGACCAGGTTTCTGACGCACAAGGCAGGAAGAAACGTGGTGTCGAAAAGGTGAGAATGGAGTCGGGTGTTCTTTGTTCTGTTCACTGCATCCTCGATGCTCTTGAATGCTCTCCAAGCCACTCGTTTACTCCTGCCCAACTCCGGAGTTAAGTCGTTCTTCGTATTGATTTCACGACCTAGATAGACATAAATGGAGCATTCAGAGATATTCATTCCGCTACGCATGAAGGGGGCGTACGAATACAATCCATTTCTCATGAATATCGTTGTTGTGAGATTTACAGAAAGACCAATTTTTCCATTGGTCTTATCAAAGTCGGCAAGCATTGCCTCTGCTTGGCTAATGCTTGATTTTATAGGAACGGTGTTATTAGCAAAGAGAAGATGCTATAATTGCCGGCCATCAATTCTCACTCCCGTGTTGTTCCATGTGTTAGCTGGTAACATGTGAAGAACGGAGTCAATGTGTTTACAAGGACTGACGGGAGGTTCTTCAGGTGTTCAGATCTTACCCTCTCCGAACCTGGTGTTCTTCGATTCTTCACCGACGAAATAGCATGTAGGGTCTCGGAAAGGAGAATCCGATAGGACGATATATAAGTTTTCCTTTATTTCACGTGAACGAGGGAGAATATGGGTATCAAGGAGATCCAAGTAGTAATCGTGAATGATTTTTTCCATTGCCTTTCTGGAACTACTGGTCTTCTCTCTTTAAGATTTTGTTCTATCGCCTGTCTGCATTGTTTTCCCAGTTCGGGCGTGAGATGGCGGCTGCCGGTTGCTTGTAGCTCGCGCTTCCACGCTTGCGTATCAGCTCGAGTGTTTCTGGAGACAGGCTAGTTGGTGACTTTCGAATTCTCAGCTTTCACAACGCTAACGTAGAGATGTTGAATGAGCCGATAGTATTTCTCGCCGATGTTATACGGAGCGGCGTCTTTCCAACAGCCGAACTGAATAAATCCCAGTTTATGGTGGTTCTAGGATTTGTTTTTTTCAGTTTGACCGTTTTTTCTCCTCTAAGCGAGAAATGAAATTTTGCACAAAGGAAACGATGATCTCATCTTGTATACGATTTTGAAACAAGAACGACATCGGTTAAGCAAAACCTTCGATTTACTATGATGTGGTCTACTTCGTTATGGTACTCTCCGTTGAGAGACTCCCACGTCCAGCGTTGAAAGTGGTGCTTCTGAAATTGCGAGTTACCATGGATGGCCTTGGGCGCCATGATAAACTCAGACAGCCTCTCACCTTCTTCGTTCCATGCTAATCCGTGGGTCTCAACGTGACGTTCTTCAGACAATCTTCTAGGTCCAATCTTAGCTTTAAAATCTCCAATGATGACCATAAAGAATGCATGGTCTTCTATCCAGAACTTCTCTAATTCCAGAGAGAACGCTTCGATTTTGTCTTCGTTATAGCTTCATTTCTGTGCATAAACGACGAAAATTGTCAAAGCCGGGATTGCTCCACATCTTTTTATCTCCGGTGTCGTATATGACGTTGAATGGGTGGCGTTTTCTCATCTCAGCCAGTCCGATGACGTCGTACCTTATCCTTCTTCCCTGCATGATCAAGTCTTCTATAGATGTGCGCATCTATGTTCCATCTATCGCACATTCATGTGCAATTGTGCGTGCATAGTAGGTACAGATCGTCACCCTAGTCCTTTGCGATTTAGGCAGCCTAGAATTGCTTTGAGATTTTACCAGCCTCTCCGCACTCATCCTACTCAACGCTGCTATATAGGGTGCTCTTTCAGGGTCAGCGGAATGTGTTCCGTTTATTTCACTGTGTTTAACTTTTGATACCCACGTATAGTTTGCTGCTCTCCGAAGTTGGGGTATGAGTACAATCAGAGATAGCTTGCTATTCTCTCCCAGTGTGGCTGGGGAGCCTATTTGTTGAAGATGACTCTTAACAGCGTATCACATACTTTCCTGTCACTTAATTGAAAGGTTTTGTCAGAATTGACTCATAGAATGCCATCCGCTTAAACGTCACCCGTGCAGTCAAGGACGAATACTGGAAACAGGACCGGGAACTCATGGACACGGGAAGGCATGTACCAAATCGGCGACGCAGAAACAGAGAATTCATCCTTCGGATCCACGAGCTTCTCAAGGAGCCAAAGGTGCGATTAACCCCTTATCCGTCACATGGGGTCGCTCCATGTTGTCTCCTCACTAACCTGCATGAGATCCCTCTATGATGGAGATCCTGGTCTATGGGGGATGACTCTGTGCCATACCTATAGGAAATGGGGCTCGACAGGGCAGCACAATATCACCAAAGCTGTTTATGGCCTCCTTGTCATGGATAATGAATGCACTTCAATGCAACGAGAAGGACATACGCATTGATGAATAATTCCTATCAAACATTCGTCTCGCGGATGACATCGTTATATTTTCGCGGGGTACCGTTGGTGCAGAGATGGTGCTCAACGAGGTGAGAACAAAAGATTGTAGTGCGCATAAAAAGGGCGAAGACCCTGTTCATGAAGGATTCATGGTGCGAAGGCTAAGAAACCGAAATGGATAGTTCTTTGATTACAAGGATCACTTCGTACGTGTACGTTTAATGTTCAGTGAACATGGAGAACAAAATGAAAGAGGAATTAGACAGAAGGAGAGCAGCCTGGGCCGCATGTAACCGACCTCTCCCCGCTCCTCTCCCAGCGCTCTGTTGTGCAGCAGAGAAGTGCTATAGTACTTCGGCTACGTCAAGAATATTGTGCCAACTCATGCAACGCTTGAACAGTGTCTTCTGAAGTTTTATTGGCATTCACAACGTCTAGTCTGGATGCGCAGCTGACATCTGCGAAACCTATCTCATCTATGGGATCTAGGAGAATATACATCGATAGAGAAGCACAAGTGGATCGATCACGTAATAAGAGGAACAGATAACAGATGGACAAAAATAACAGTAGAATTGTCTCCAACAGAATGCAAGCATCCTCTTGAGCAACTGCGCAAACGAAGGGCGGATGTGTTCGTCATTAACGTCAATCACTTACATTCGCAAGGCTACAGAATGGATTTCGCGGAGATCACCATGTTCGAAGTAGATCACCATTATGGGCGACGGTTGCGCTTGAGAGAAAGGGAAAAAATTATGCTAACGTCCACACTTCCAGTGACAACGGATTTTGCCAGGATTCAACAAGCCGTGATGGAATGAACCAGCAGCAAGCCACCCAATGCTCAACATGACTTCCTTTCGATGGAATTTTGGCTTTAGGAAGTTCTGCAGAGCTTCGTCGCCGTGCAGCTATTGAGCCGATCGAGCTGGTTATCGTGGAGGATCCTTCGACATCGTACCGTTTATACGTTAACACTTTCTAGGCCTCATACCTCATTAACGTTTCGAGCCGTTTGCGTTGCGTATGTCCGATTTTGAATTCAAAAAAGTAGGCTTGTCGATTTTGGCGTTTTGATTTCTGAAAGTTTAGCCTTTAAAGTTTGTCAGAAGTGGACTTTGTATTATAATTCAATTATACGGAACAGAAGCGCATCGAGTGAGCATTGCATTGATATGTAATAGGACAGCATTCGAAGAAAAAAAGGCTATAAAGGCGTCGTTTTCTTTCTCAGCAATCGAGAGGTTGTTTTACAGCACATGTTTACTTCCGTGCAAAAACACATACAATACAACAGTAGCTGACGATTCGGTAGTATCGCTCTCTGCAGAGCCTGGAAGGCTACACTTTTGATATACAATTAACTAGGCCAAACGCTTCAATAACACTAAACAGAAGGATGAAAATCTATGTGGCAATCACGTGATCAACAAGTTCTTGAAGAATCCACCGTTTTTTCTTATGTGGCCTTCACCGAGGAGGAAAAGAACAGCTTATCAGGGTCGCACATGGTTGATAACTGCACCACCCCACATAGGGATGATAATTGCACCATCTCACATATGGTTTATAACTGCACCACCCTGCATCAAAAATCGGTGCGAAGGTACGGAGCTAGACCACATGCGATGTCTGGGCAATCTCCTCCGCTATTCATTCTCAGATTCTCGGCATTAATCCAAAACCCTCTAGAAGTTCCGCGTTGGTGTTTTGGCATTCCTATGCTTTTCTACCCTGTACGTCCTAAACGAGGTACTTAGTCTTGATTTTTGTTTGCCACCTAGGTGTTCTTTTATGCGGACACGTAAAAGTCTGCCCGTTTCGCCAGAAAAAAGACTACTGCTGAAACGTGTGGAAGAAAAACGAAGTGATGTATCCGACCTAACTCAAAAGATCGAGTGATTTTGTTCGTATTTTTGTTGAGCAAACGCGAGGTGTTATTATTCTTTGTTCACGATTAAGCTGACGTTTCGGCGGATTTCGCCTTCTTCAGAGCCTGGAAAGGTCAAGTTGATAGCAACCCACTCGGCCAGACGCCTCCATAACCAAACAAAGAAACTCCAAACCAAGATTTCAATCACTTTGAACACAGCTTTGCACACTCACCGCTTTCTATGAGGTCTCCACTAAGTATGTCACGTAGAGACCAACCGCACAGAAATCACGTGGAAGTATAATGTGCCCCTCACATCAGAAAAACAGTTTTATATACTGCCCTATATCACGCGTGATAATGAGGCATTCTTCCCTGCGGTTCATTTTCGGATTTCTGGAATTAATCCAGAGTGCCTCGAGAGTTTTTCGCGCCTGTGTTCTTGATTCGCGTGCGAGGACCGTGACACATACTTCGAAGTCGTCCCCGTTATGTCTCTGGGTCCTATGCGTGCCTAGCGGGGTATTTGGTCTATTTTTGCCGGCTAGGTGTTCTTTCATGCGGACACAGAGGGGTCTACCCGTCTCGCCAATGTATTCGTCACCACACGTCTTACAGGAGATCAGATAAACTATACCCGAGCTCATGCAATCACCGTCTCTACCACTGGGGCAAATTATGCAATTTTGAGTTGCACATAGACGGTCATATAGGCGGTTACGAACTAGCTGGCGCTTAAGATTACTCGGTGGTATTTCAACTACGCTCACCGAATTCTCTAAGCCCGCCCTTCTTAAGCAGCGTTTTATAGCTGTACTTATATCATTTGAGATGAAGGGTAGGATAAACGGGACCCTTCTATCGCTAGAGTTGTCGTTTGGAGGTCAAAAGATCGACTTTCTATAAACCTCGGCATGATCATCGAAATATCTGTGTATGTGTTCTTACGAACTGCCCTTTTTGCCGACACGAGGTTGGTATAGATGTTCTTATTGTTGTTGTTGTCGTTGTTCAATGGCTGACGTGACGTTTCGGCGACTTCGCCTTCCTCAGAGCCTGAGCGTACATCCAACTTGAGTTTAATATATTACTATTTCAAATCTCCATTTATTCAACATTCTCATATCAAAGTACTGATTTTTGCGTTTTTAAAATATAACTGCGTTGATTATTCGGCAATAATTCAATGTCGTCAATTTGCCAATTAGGTTGTCCGAAATATTTGTGGAACAGATTAATTTTGAAGGGGGTTTTGAGGGCACTAGTGGAATAATTGGCTTGCAGAGCTAACATAATAAGGTAACATAATAAGTTAAAGAAGTGTCGATCAGGAAGCTAAGGTGTTACTTCGACCCCATCGCCAACTCTCTCCTCTAATCCACGTGGGACGCCATAGCCCAACTATCTCCAAGATTGCAAAGAGAGTCGACTCGACCAGCATTCTAGAACATCCACGAAGAAGACGAAATCCCAAGCAGCAGCTGAACTAACACGCGAAGTGTTCGAACACCGTTGTGGGCGATGAATGCGAGAAAAACGAATTGAATGCAAGTACTAGGATCCGCACTCTAGATGTGATTACGGGTGGTGTGAAATAGGAAGGCTGAAACTAAGCACCGATCTACAACGTATAAACTCAGCAGGTTTCTCTTGGACAGTGATTTTTCTTGCACGAAACTTTAGGAGGGAATAGGAGGACTCTTGTTGCTGTTTCCCTTCTTTTTATTCTCTCTCTCTCTTTATCAGTTAGTTCTCCTATCAGATCATGAATTACTTTGACTCCTGATTCACCCTAAACAAGGGTCCATTCGCCTTCGCTCTGTCGTACTTTTTACATTTGGCTAGAATTTGAGGTTTTCGTTAACAGTTTTCCTCCGTCTCCCTTTACCAGTCGGTTGAAAATGATTCAGAAATCGAGATGGATATCTCTAGTTGGGACTAAGCGACTGGTGTTATTCATGCGTAGTGCCTTATGAAGTCGTGTGAGCTGCAATGCTTGCACTTATGTTTAATTGGAGGTGGGTATATCACTTACGAACAAGCATCATTTTTCCTTCGAACCTGTTTCAAGGTGTTTTTTCTTCGCCTTGCTTTCCTCATAAGTTAAAAGTATTTTGCAATGACAACGCGTCCATAACAACGAAAAGTTCGAGTACGAAAAGTTCTGGTCACACATTCAGCTGTAACTGACACCATATAAAATATATGCTTTTTATCAACTACGTTAGAATGATATGTACTTACCTTCTATCTCTATGGCTACAAGAGAAAGTACCTATGAATAAAAACTAGCTAGGCAAAATAATGCTTTGCCGTTTACAAGCAGGTCTATGGCGATTTCAGATGTCCTTCAAGTGCCGAATGCTGCGCTGGCTTGGTGTCCTGGGAGTCGAAATAACGTCCGAGTGTTTACGAGCGGAACATCGCTGCAGTTTACCGAAAGATCCCTTTCATCCGACCATTACATATCCGCTTATATTTGAATGACCTAATTACTCTACTGGGTATTAAGTAAGATATTGTTCGCAGCCCATACTGATGAGATAACTCCTTAATGATATGAATGAGAGCCATTTAGTATTGGTCCCAATGAAGGTGCTCATATGCGCAACTAATATACAGCGATAATTTTATTTTGAAATGAATTCATCAGTTTAAGTGGAGCAGTAGTGGTGGTTCGCTTGTTGTCGCTAGGGAGCGTTTCTTCAGGAACTGTCGTACCTGATGATGCGATCTGAAAAATTTTCAGGAGCAAATCAATTCTTCGTTCGTCTTCGGGCACATCTTATCCGTACCCACGCACTCACACCACTCTGATGGTCGCGTCATCTTCGCGTCCCATCGCACCAGAAGAGACCACAGTAGTTAAAAAACAGGTAACAAAACCCCTTCATAACACTGTGAATGAGTGCTGAAATGGTGAAGTGTTATGTAATCGAACATGCTGTGCCTTGCAATAATACCAGCTAAACGGTAGCGAACCTCAATATCCTCTTTTTCCTGATGGTTACAATGAACAATTATGCTATTACTTTTGACAGAGAAGACATCAATTAAGCTCGAAGACACAGGTAGCACACTAGTTGCAGGTGCTCTGCAATATACAGGTAGTCGTTGGTTCGGTCTGGCGCGACTGGATTACCATGCCTTCCATCACCATGGTTTTGAAAAATTGGTACCAACCTTTTTTCGGGAGAAAAGCAGTACTAACTTGATACATCGGTAGACCACGGCAACCCATTATAGGCCAAATATGCACTCAATCACCTCTAACGCTGGTTGATGATATTGAATGCATGGCGCATCCCTCAAGAACCAGTCAACGTCGGACACTTTATCCTCTATTATTTTGCTTATAAAAACGTTCCTGTAAGAACTCCCCATTGGCTGGCTAAATGGTCCATCTTCAGGTGGCGTACGGGATGGTTCACTCTTTAAGTCCACTTACCCTCGCAGTTTTGACTCGGCTGCGTTTTGTTTCTGCATTATGACGTCTACTGAGTGTCGTTTCGTGATTCATAGATCGTTTTTAACTTCCAAAACAGCTGTTTTATGTGAGCGACAAAAACCGCCATCCATCTTCTAGCCAAGTGATCGCTCTGACGGACACTCGCCTATAGCAATGAACTCTAACGTTCTTCTGGTTTATTTCTCGTCAACTGTTATTTCTCTTTCCTTGGCAATTTAATAAACTTCTACTAAGTGAAAAAAATGGGAAAATATTTTCATTTTCTATTTCCCACTAGTATTCGAGATCCGTCGTATGTATTCAGTGTAATATCCATTTGCCTTTGTTACTTAACAAATTAAGCAATATTAGAGATGATTGAAAGCATATCTGGCCTATATAAATGACTCGTGGTTCCCTACCGATGTATGGAGTTAGTGCTGCTATCCTCTTAGGCACGTCTGGTACCAATTTGCCCTTCCCGGAGGGGTGAGGAGTACCGAACCAAAACCAAATATGCTATGTAAAGCACCTCTGGTCACTGAGCTACACATGCCTTTCATAATATACACCTAGTTTATTTGAACCAAAAGGTTAAAAGAAGCTGAAAAAAATTCTATTCAAGCCGCTTTCCGGATAGGCTCCGTCTTCATGTGATCGGAACAGTCGACGCTAGTAACGGTGCAGACTGTAAGTGTTGCCTTGCCAGACTTGAAAGTAGTATAAAGTAATGTGCTAAAGAGTTGAATTCTTCAGAGCTCAGATTTTAAGAACAAATCCTATATATTCTACATTCGTGACAAACTGACAAATTGAAAAATCTGGTCCATGTTTCGTCAGTACATAACAATCGCCTCACTCTTGTCATCAGCTGGACAAGTTCATATTTGCGCCAAATTTCCAATACTTTAGATTATTTAGCACATTTTTTGTTTTCATTGTATACCAACGTTCTCTGCGTCGTTCTGTTCCATTTACCAGTAGTGTTGGTGATCGATGTTCTTTTCCCATACATCTGTTCTGAATGAAGCAATTCGCTAAGCATGTAGCTAATAATTTATTTCAGTTGGAAGTTCTTCTCCTATAAGCTCAAAAACCTTCTCGGTGCCCCTCTGATTTTTTTCAAATGAGCTGTTCCTTAATCGCCAATCTACTAACGTAGCAATCACAGAGTTGCTGAAATTTGGAAAAACTTCCAAGTTTCTGAAAATTTTGCGAATTGGACACGACATTTTTGTTCAGCATAGTTCGACACGATCTATCATCTAAACTCTCTCTAGAATTTCATGCACCTCTTAAATAAAAAAAAGTCTAGAAAATTTCGGCGTTGACCAATCTCTAAGGGCTCCCCTATGCATTTGAGTTCATCATGGATAGATAAGGTAATTGAATTCAAACGTGGCCTACACAGTGACTTGCGGTGTCCTACCGATGTATCACGTCATGGGTTTTATCCTCCCAGAGCAGTTTAGGAGCAGTTGGTCAATTCCCAGGAGGTGGAAGGCTTGGTGAGCTCGGTGCTTGAACCAATTGCACCTGTGTGTTACAGGGCACCTGTATCCACTGTGCTTCGCGCGTTCCTTCTTTGAAGGGGAATTGGAGTGCAACACAACTTTTGCCGCTAACCCGCCGTATCTTATTGAATGAGAAGAAAATGAGAAAAGTCCTCTATCGCTGAATAAGTGATCAGATGTACTGTTTCAAAAAATATATTCGATAACGCTCGAAAAAAAAAACACAATACTTTCATACTACTAGTACTGCTTCATTTTTTAAAGTGTTTTATCAGTTTCCAGGATCGACTTTCTCTTAACCTCGGCATTGGAATATGAATGTGTCGTTTTCTTGTTCAGCAATCGCGAGGTTTTTAAACAGCATACATTTACTTCCATAGAGAAACACAATACAATACAACACTAGCTGACGTTTTGGCAGTATCGCCTTCTTCGGAGCCTGGAAGGGTATGCTGATATGCAATCTACTAGGCCAAACGCTTCAATAACACTTACAAAAAGACGAAAGACTCTTTGGTAATTACATGATCAACAGCTTCTCGAAAAACCCACCGCTTTTTTCGTGACTTCCAATGAGGAAGTTTAGAGCAGCTGATTATAGTCGCATATGGTTGACGACTGCACCATCCCACATCAGAAATTGGTGCAAACATGCGGGGTCAGGTCGCATATGACCTCCGGGCATTCATCCCTGCTATTCATTGTAGGGTTTTTGGCATTGGTCGAAAAAGCCTCAAGGAGTTTTCGCGCTGGTGTTTTGGACTCCTGTGCAAGGATATTGACTTTTACTTCAAAATCGTCTCCGCTATGCTTTTGTATCCTGTGCGTGCGTAGTGGGGTGCTTCGTCTTAGTTTTCGTTTGCCATCTAGGTGTCCTTTTATACGGATACACAAAGGTCTGCCCGTTTCGCCAATATATTCATCTCCGCAATTATTACAAGAGATCAGGTATATCGTACCTGAACTCATGCAATCACCGTCCCTGCCGTAAGGGCAAATTGCGCAATTTGTTGTTTCACACAGACGGTCGTACAGGCGGTTACGTACTAATTGACGACGTAGAGTAGCCGGTGGTATTTCAACTATCGCTACCGATTCCTCTAGACCTGCCCTTCTTAAGCATCGTTTTATAGCTGCGCTTACTTCATCGCTTATAAAAGGCAACATAAAGGGGATTTTGTTTTGGCCAAGTGTTTCGCGTGAGCTCGTCGTTCTCCTTGTAAACTTATCTCCTGGGGTTACTATTATCAGGGGTTATTTTATCAGTAGGAAAACATCTTTCTCATCCTATTTTTAGAATATTCTTAAGTAAGATAAGTGGTGCGATCGAGAACTGTCCTTTCGAATGTAGATGGTTTTGCCCTCTATCCCTTCATAGCACTTGGATGACTAGTCGCTGCAGTATTTGCGCCATCATAGATTTTCAGACTGTGCAAAAATATCGTTAGAATTAACTCAACAGCCTATACTTCGATGAAATCCATACGTATGGTTAACTTTCCAGTGGAATAAAGTGAGTGCCCTCTTACTCTTTTTCACATCCATGGATTTTTTTCAGTGACATGTGAAATACTTGGAAAAGAAGTTGTTTCCAAGTTATAGCGCTTTTCTAAAGTGTAATGAAACCAAAGACTTTCCACTCTGCTAAGCTAAATAGTCCGTCGGCACGCCAATTCCAATATCGCGATGAAAACTGGACGCGATGTCAGGCCACACGGTTCTAGGCAATGACGATTTCCTCCGATAATGTCGTTGTGGAAGATGAAAAGCCCTGCAGTCAGCCAATCCGTTGCATGAAGGGACGGCACCTCGCTACGATAGAACTGGTAGCATCTGTTATACGTCAAGTATTTTTATCTTCATCGTAAATGTCGGCAAAGTGAAAAAGTAGACGGTTTGGTTTCCTCTGAAGACTTGTGGTGAAATACAACAAGGGAAATTCACCTCGAGACTCTGAGATGGAGTGAATTTGACAGCAATGCGATAGGCAGCTAGAATAAAGTGGAATGCAGCCATACGTCAGCTCAATGCATTCGCTGAGAAGCTGATTTTACGGCAGCTGCAGACAGTTTCTCGATAATTCCAAAGCTTTTGTGGTTTAGAGCTTGGCGATCTTCTAGAAATAGTTTTGGCATACTATTCTGGTACTGCCTGTGATCTTTCCAAAGTGCTTCTTTGGTTTTAAATTGGTTTAATATTCAATTATTCGAAAGCCAAATCGAAAAGCACTTCCAAATCCCTGAAACCAGAAAGGAACCAGTTACTTTTCGATTCCTGGTTGAATGTTTGGGACTGCTCTATCCCGTGGTTCTCTACAAATTTATTTTTTTAGTTTGTAAATTTTCCAACAGTCGTCTAGAGCGGTTGCATATGTGGACATGACACCCTCCTTCTGGGCGCAGTATCACTTGCTCCATAGCTGCATTGTTCCATATATGAACCTCTGCGATGGCAGAAAACCATGGAAAAAACTCTTTGTAAACACTTAAAAAGAGAAGAAAACAGAACCTCATCATGGTAGAATAGGGAAACTTGTTTTTCATTTCTAAAGTCGCTATAAGCTCCCTTATATCTGTTTATAGTGAAAATACTAAGCTACTTAAGATCATGTGTTCATTAAAACCAATGTCTCTTGTCCCGAATGTGTCAGGTGTCACCTGATAAGATAAAAGTGGGAAGCAAAGTCAATCTTCGCGCACTTTTAGCTCAAGAAATATGTTTTATATATGATGAGAATAGAGTGTGGACTCAGTTTTCCAATTCAGAGTCATGAAGAACAGGGACTATCAAAGGGCCAAGAGCAAAATGTTGATGAGCTCCGGCATTGATCGTAGGGCAAAGAAAGACCGACTTCGCTAATGAGATATTTGATCGAATTTTAATCCAGCTTTGAATTTTAATAGGTCTTTTCACAATGGTCACCAAATCAATTGTAAAGTTTTGTTGCATGTTCAGTGTGTAAGGTCTATCTAAAAATAAATGGGCGCCCCATCCCAAGCGTAGGATGTCCATCTGCTCTGGCTGTCTCCTTATCTGTGCCCGGGACCTATACTTATAACCGTCCACTTCCCGTGCTTATCGGCGCTTAAAATAACCTTTGTCGGCTGCTTGACAAAAGTTGATCCTTTCCATCTCCATCGTTCAACGAGGAATTCTTGAGCGTTGAATTACTTTTAGTCATAGAGAAGGATTATTTTGTACTAATTCAGATTTCGAACCTATTTTGCTCACTGTTTATAACAACCACTGTGATTAGTAGTTGGTTCGTTTGTGAATTTTGTCAAAAATTCTTGTTTTTCCCTTATTTTTCTTACTCGTGTTCTCCGTTTTTTTTCTGGGAACAACCTTCGGATAAAAGCTGTACGTGCCTCTGCTCTTGTTCGTATCCACATCAGTCCAGTAGTAGCATTCCTCAGAAGTGTTCACAGAAAGTCCAGTTTAGGAGTTCCTTAGAATATCGCGCTGATCACATTGTTTTTAGACATTTACCTCGCCCATGTTCTCGTAAGGAGTTTACGATTCAGGGCCTTATTTGTGCTCAGTGAACATAGTTTGAATTTATCACAGTGAAAGTCGGTTAACGGTTTCAAGCTAAGTCATTTTTCGGTTTCACATCTCAGCTTCGAATTTTCTATATTTTGTGTCCGAGGCTGTATCCGTGTGTGAAATTGAAGGGTGACAAAACTACATGCGCTATGCACTTATAAATCGAGGCGATAGCTAGGTGATTATGTGTGCACGTCGGAACTTATACTCTGACCCCGAAAGAGAACGACGCTAAAGGGGACCAGATGTCTATTCAGTGGGTTTCCTCACATGCAGAACCTCTCCATCTTTAGGGCATTTCATACGTTCGAACGGTGATCGGCCGCTTCATCCAGATCGTTGAGCTTGTTGCCTTTTCCTTTCTTTCTACATTATATGTCTGATACCTTCGCTCAACCATTACGAAATGTATATCTAAATAAATAATACGTGTTCTTGTATACTTCAACAAAACAATTCGAGAAAAGCATAGATATGGAAATGAACAGAAACTTTTCAGCAACTGCAAAGTTGTAGCTAAGTTACATGCATCCTACATTACTTTTCGTGCTACTACACCCAGAATATCCATGAGGCTATGATCATTGAAATATTGGTGAAGTGCGAGTTTTTGCAGACAAGTCGTCGACGACCGCCGCTGAATCGCTCCATTCCCCCCATTCCTGAGTCGAGATCCAACGAAAGTATCATGAGCTACGCATCGCGCAGATCTTCCAGCGAGAAGGTAGGCGACTTTGCAATAACTTCACTTCCTAAGGAGCATGTTGTGCATTCCTGAAGACACATGTGAGTTAGATGCCTATTACTTGTCGCTGAATTCTCTTCGAGACGTTTAAGAATTTAAGCCTTAAAAAAAATCGAATTTAAGCCTTACCTCTTCGGAACGAAGATCGATGTGACTTAAGCGGATCGATTCATTTCTTATAACTTTCATTTTTTTGTTAATGTTTAAGCGTAATTCACTTGTTGACTTCTTTCATAGATTTAGTTTTGGCGGACGCATGGAAAAGTCTGCCGTTTTTGGAGGCACAGCTTGCCTTTGCTTAAATCATAAAGGGATAAAGAATAAGACGTCAGCCGTTGACCAGTCGCTGAAGGATGCTCCATGTATCCGGCTTCATAAAGCATCGTTAAGGTGATTAAGTGTGTATCCGGCCTATGCAATGACTTGCGCTGGCCTACGGTTGTGTGAAGTCGGAGCTGTATTACTTTTAGACAAGCCCGGTACCAATTTGTTAACTCTGGAAGGATGGATCGCTTCAGGAGGGGGTTTCGAACCTGAGACAACGTGCGTGCTGCAGCCCACCTCTAACTACTAACTACTGCGCAACACGTGCCCGTCTTTCTTAACATAGAACGAATAAACGTGTACTTTTATTAGTCTTGTTGGAACGTATCATGAGATTTGAGTCTATTCGTAAATTTGCATACAATGTTAACGTGGAGCATCATACTTGGACTTTATAGAGTCGTCTCTGCGGATCATTGGATACATTAACTTTATTTCCTATGGAATACGCTGTCACCAGTCGTCCTATGCCGAAGAACTTGGTGGAAGTGACAGTCAGCATTCTCCTCCTCAACCACTTCCCAATTTCTTCGTCTGAGCCATCGCTACCATGTTCCCTCGTGTTTGTCGCCGAAATATTAGAACAGTGCCATCATAAATCTACATTTTTCGCTGTCACATGGTTGAGCCAGGCAATGGGATCTCGACTAACTTAAAAAAACGAACTTTATGTTTTTTCTTCGTTTCCTCGTTGAGAACTCGGCCCTTCTGTTTGATGGTCTTCCTGTTTTGCGCTTGACGTCTTAGGAAACTCAATATCTTGTTTTCAATATCATACCAATATCAGGCATAGGACGACTGGTGACAGAGTATTCCGTAGGAAATAATGCGATAGCCTCCGTAATGTTATATTGTTGTCGTAGGTCGACATCCTTGGAACAATCCATTCAAGCCTCGCTTCCGTTCGTTCAGCTGCAATGTCAAGTTGTAGATCGCACGTTTTAGTTAAGATATTCGTAACTGGATCATTCAGAGATATGCGTTATATTTAGCATGAATAGAACAGAAAGAGCAAACAATTTTCTTTCAATTATCACTTTATGTTTGGCCGGAAGCCCGTCATTGCATAAATACCGTTGGAATCAGTCAGCATTTTTTTTGGACGAGCTATGTTTAGTGCTAAAGGAATGATTAGTGAAACGGTGATGATGGATCCGATCACCTTCGACTTTTATTTCCACGCTGCCATATACTGATTTTTATACGATTTTCCCATGAGTAGTGCTGAACACTTTTTGATAAATTGTATCCGTTTGTGTGACCATTCCTTCACGTTGCTGATGACATTATTGCAGAATGTCCTAACTCAATTCGCGACTTGACAGTGTATCGGATGATAGATTTTTCTACTGAAGTGGTGTGGCTACATTGCACTGCCCAGGGTTGCCATGGATTCTTCTGTCTTGCCATCTGCAGAGATTTTGTTCAGGTCAACAAAACGAGGACATCACTTCAACTTATGCAACTCACAGAGTTTCTTAGCCATTAGTGCAGAAATAATCTCTTCGAATAGAACACTTTTCGAAATCATGCCTGTTAAAATATTGTCCTTCCATCAAATGCTCTTCTACTTTCTTCGGAAACCAAAGACCAAAGTAATAAACTTGCGTCTCTATAAGCCCGTCGTTGCATATGAAAACACAGTCCCATCGGATTTTCATTTTCAGTGTCATAAGTTTATGGATGAAATCTGCTCATCCTGCATGCAAACATTACCATTGTTATTTTTGACACGAATATAACAATTCGAGCTTGATGAATTAGGAAACGAGGCTGAAACTTTGAGCGACGGATCTACGGATCAAGGGGCAACCAAATTTAGCATCACTAACGTTTTATCCTCGTTCATACAAGTAGAATTTAAAATAAAAACGCATATATCCATGTTGATGTCTTTAGTTAGGCGTTTAAAAAATTTCAGCAGCTTGAAATATCAAGATCAATAACAGGAAGCAAGCCGTGGATCTTCGCATTTGGCTTCTTAGTGCACGCGCTCTATGGAGATGTTCAAGGAGTCATTTGCTAGACGTAGAAGTATGGCCTAGCAGCAAATCAAATGAAGAGGACTTTGTTAAGTGGGAATCAATCGGAGTCTAACTTTCCTACTGCAATATGCGGTTGTGCATCCGTCTGTATTTCTAAATGGACAATTCGTTCTCTCACTTTCTGCCAGTTCTTCTTTCATCGAGCAGCTCATTCATTTACTTCACTCATCCCATTTCCAGGTCGACAGCTCGCAGCAGATGGAATGCGTCGTGATCGAGAACCGAAATGCCACCAGTTCATTCCAACGACAACAAAACTCCGCTACTCGAGTGAGTGCTCCATGTGTCTTCATCGGTTTTGGCCAATGACTGTAGACAGTTCCTATTAGATTAGTGGAACAAGACAATACTAAGCTTTTTGTGAAAGTCTTTAGTGTTCTTATGTCGCGTAGACCCAAGGGTAACGTAGGCAAATCACTGTTTTTCTAAACTGGAAATGGCCCGCGGTGCTCAGAATTTGCCTCAAAGATACCGTTGGTGCTCGCCAAAATCCGATATAGAATTTGGAAAGCGCAGTTGAAATATGAGCGAGTTCGACACGAATGCTTTGTTATGGAAGCGGGAGAGCGGAATTCACGTGGACTCGGCCTGCTCCGGAATGATTGATGTTCCGGCTGCTTCCATAAGCCTACAACGCGGCCGCCCGTCGACCCGCTTCGCTTTCCACGCATTGCGGTGACAAATCGAGCGTCCACAGTAAGTTTCTTGACTACAAGTTCATGTTTTCTACACCTCACTAAAATCTGCTTCATGTTTGATGAATTGTCTACCACACTGTCAGTAGTCTCTAGTTCTAGTCAAATAGGAATACATCGTTTTGCTGTCCAGGTTTCCGTCTTTACTAAAATAATCACTTCGTGGGAAGGCGTAGCATCATTACCTGGTTTTACCTTTCCTTATCGAGTTTGTCGTCGCAGAAGGTTTCCTGTAAAGCGACCTATCTCGTTAAGAAGTTTTAAATATACATTATGGGATTTTGGATTAATAAAATGGATTAGTCGGCGTTTGTTGTTTTGAACCATGCTGGTTGGCATTTTATAAACGTCGAGGTGCAATTGAGTCATCAGTGAATGTGAAGTCCTCTTTTGATTTTCAGAATTTTCTGTGAGAAATGCTCTCAACTTTGAAAGGGCTTTACAATTTACCATTGTTAGCTTATAACGGCCAATGCTGATTTCTGCAACCGCTAACAATTTTTCGATGAAGGGAGTATACCTGGGAACCTGGAAATTTTAAAACCTTATTGAAGACCCTTCACGCTATCGCTGCAGCCACATGAATTTTTTGTTTTGAAATATCCCTTAGATTTCAGATTTATTTGAAATCTAAGTTCTCGATTTTAGTTTTTGATTGAAACCGGTTTTTTTTAATTTTAGGGGTTCTTACTTCGATTAGTCACGTTCACAGTAAGCTGAGATATGTTTCTTCAAAGTTCGAGAGCACAATAATTTTCTACCTCACATGATTGTTATACAATGCATATTCTTCGTTATGTGTTAACATGACGTAACTTCCATATAGCAACTTTAGAAAGGGGTGAATAGCACAGTGGTAGTGATGTCCGTTACCACGAGCATGGTACTAGTTCGATTCTGCTCCGTGCCAACCAAGCCTCTCATCCCTTCGGGGTCGGGATATTGCTGCCGGACTTGTCTGGGAAAAATCACTCTCTGCAGTCAAATTGGGAACGATTTAGTCTGGCTATCTCAGGACTCAACGGGGAATTGATCGACCAGCATTCTATAACATTCAACAAGAAGTGGAAATCCTCAAGCAGCAACCGAAGACACACGTAAAGTTGGAAGATCTTCGTGGACGATAGTTGCGAGGAAATGAATTGGATGTGAGAAGTGCTGGGATTCGCCCAGTAGACGTGAAGACGGGGCAAATAAAATAAAATAAAAATAAAAAATAACAACTTTGGACTAGATAATTTAAAAGGTTCGATTCATATGATTTGTTCGACCGATACGATCACTGGGAGAAAGCCGGGTTTTTTTCTCATATTGCTGCTCTTATGTAAATACGAGTAGGCTCTCTAGTAGCCGGTCGTTTTTATAACCTTAGAGGATTTTCTCAATTTAAGAGCCTAACTATGAAGCTGATAGCAAATTTCGAATATTTTAATTTAACCAGACGAATCTTTCAAAGTGCTCAATCATCGCGCGAAGAAGTTCCGCTCCAACCTCACAGGTAAGCAAAAATGTGGCATACGAGAGGTTCGGGAGCCGACGACGTTAAAGAGAATTAGAATATTAGTTAGCGACAAGGGTGGAGGGCTTCCAGCAAATCCTTATCATTCAAATGTTGAGATGGAGAGAAAGCATCTTGAAGATGCTTCGCTTTATCGGCCATCATCTGAAAACGTATTCAAAAGGGTTGCACCAAAAGTTGAACAACGAGTAAGTCAAACTGGCAAACGCGACTGCTTTAAAGCCATTAGTCGTCTCGCAGCTTAAAATTGAATTTCGAGCAGGTCCAGTCTTACGCTTACTTATCAAAACTCATAAGTTAATAATCCACTAGTGATATGGAGTCTGCCAACCCGCCAACCTTCAAGGTTAGACCTATCGTCGGTTGTGTAGGTGTCTCCAAGGAATGCTGAAGCACATTCCGGCCCATCTTCCGCACATTCGGATGCTCCTGAATAGTCTACGTAATTCGCGTCCTAACAGTGTGATGGAGTCGTTCGACATTACCGTCGTTTATAGAAACGGAAAGAGCAATAGACATGTGTGGCTCCTGGATTCAGCAGCTCATCTTCCTCTTAAAGATGTGGCTAAATTGACCAATTTTTGGATGGTCCGGGAAGTATTTCGCGCAAATCAGAGGGTTGGCAAGGGAAAGCAACCAACACCAAGCCTTGTTATTGCATATATTCTAAGCTGGAAATTCCAGTAATCGATGTCCGACCACTGCTCAGCTGTAGACATACAGATGATTGTTTTGTCATCTGCTCCACGCAAGAGAATACGGACAAATACTTTGACTTATTGAAGGAACAGTGACATTGCATAATATTCACCCGGGAGAAACTGAAAGAAATCTAGTTTCCACTTTTGGACGTTAAAATTTTTATTTCAAAAAATGGCTACATTATTAAGTAGTACCGAAAGCCAAGTTGCAAAAACGCGCTGGTTCATCACCTTTCACCCCTCACAAACAAGATAGGCGCTTGTTAGAAACATGCTGCAAACGGCCACCATTGAGCGGACTGGAACGGAGAGGACGAAAGGATCCCTAAAACTGGTGTAGCAAATAGCTTTTATGAAGGCTACAAAACTGTAGTTTCTCCGAATATGCGTGGAGGAAAAACCACACCTCGGAAAGGTAACTCTTGCGAGAATAACATCCAGATTGCCCTGCCCTTTACGTCCAATAAAATAAATGCAGCTATAAAACGTTGCTTAAGAAGGGCCAGTCTTGAGAATTCAGTAGCAACCATTAAAATATCACCGGGAAGTCTAAGATGCGAGCAAGTTCGTAACCGCCTAAAGGCGGTGATTACGTGTGTTTGGTGAAGGTTGACCTATTGTAAAGCATGAGGGAATGAATACATTCTTAAAACTGGTAGACCACTATGCGTTCGGGTAAAACAGCATCTAGTCGATGAACTTAAACTAAATGCTCCACTGTCGCTTAGGACACAGTGACATGAAGTGGAAGATTTTGAAGTAGAAGTTAGCGTCCTCATAGAAGAAGAATCGAGAACTTCAGCGGGCAAAACTCTCAAAGCGTTCAGGATAAATTCCAAAGAACCAAAAACCTTATAGAAGCGGTGAGTGCGTGAAAAGTTGTCTTGTTTTTAATGAGGTTAAAATCCTGGTTTAGTGTTTCTTCTGTCTGCTTTGATGATGGAGGGAAGTGTTTGGCTGGCCATACTGCAGTCAACTCGACCTTTCCTAAGCTTTAAAGAAACGAAATCCTCCGAAAAGTCAGCTTTTTTGTGAATAACGGATAAAGTAACAATCTCGTGTTTACTCATAAAGAATGCAGTGAATTATTCGATCGATGCCGAAGTTAATAGGAAGTCGGTCTTGGGATTTTTCAAATTTAACTGGCTCACAGTGGTTGTCCTTCGCAACCTGCACTTATAGCGGGCATAGCTGTTACTCTCGACCAGGTGTTCCACAAAGCGCCTTGCCACTTATCATCCTCAGGAAGTGCAGAGTACTAGGAGCGCATTCTCATCTTCTGCTCAGTTTCTTTCCTAGTAAATGGCTCGCAAAGGTCGTCCTTCACGATTTGCATTTATAGCTGGCATAGGTGCTACTCTAGGCCAGGTGCTGATAAAGCACTCTGCTATTTATCATCCTCAGAGTACGTATAGTACAAGTATAGTGAAAAAGAGTACGAGCGAATTCATTATCTTCTATTCAGTTCTAAACAATGTTAGTTTTTGAAAAAAACTAAATACACTCTAATTAAGAAAAATTTTGACAGTGTGAAGGTATAGGAATCTTTTTCAGTTTCACGTAAAAATGACTTTAGGTAAGTGAGATTGATATGTTTCCGGTAAAACATATGTGATCTGTTGGAATAATGAGCTTTCATGTGGTTTACGGTGTTCATAGGCTTCTAGATCCGTGGACCAGTGGCAGCGAAGCGCTTCTCGTGACACACGGCTGCAATCGGACCAAGAATCTCCTCTGCCTCCTGCGGTTGAGAATTCGATCTCGTTTCATGTGACGAACTCCCTACGGGACTATGTTGTTATAAATTGCTGCGTTTTAGTTGCCATTCCCTATTCGTATTCTCGTTTGTGACTTAACCTCTCTCTAATTCTATACTCGATTCAACTTTGAACAGCTCTCGATATAGTGAATGAGTTAGTTCAATAATGAATTCCGTCCGCATCGCCGCATGATTAAGCCTAGGAGGAAAAGCCGAAGCAGTCAGTCTGCTGACGAGTTAATAAATTGTTGCAGTGACATCGATGGCTGTGTCCCTACAATGTTCTTTCTTGCCCTCACACTGTTTGCTACAACATTGCATGCTCAATGGTTACCCTCTTTCAGTTGAGCTGACGAAATGAGTGACTGTCGCAATTGATAGAGATCATTCACTGGATTACTTCTGCACAATTTTTGTTAAATGCATGAAGTTTCCGTTTATAGATGAAGTAGAAAACAGCCAGCTGATGCAAGACGAGAGCTACACTTTCAGAAATGCTTGTTTTCCTCTGAAAACAATCTTTGACTTGGTGAAATTTGGGACTTTTTTTTGGAAACACTCCTCATATTTCCATTGGTGGCAACATCACTCTATTTTGTAATGCCAGTTGAAGGAAGGGCTGGCTTTGATCCATGGCACAGTTGAAGCCGTTGGCATTCGCAATCGAACTTGCTGGTGAAGCAAATACTAGGACGGTAATCTAAGGCTGGCTAGATCCCAGCTCAGTGACTCAGTCCCTCATCGCACTTCATTATATCTATCGTATTGGGGAATTATAGCGTTTGGTGGTCTCATTGCAACAGCTTTAAGTGCTATCCTATTTCAAAGTGAAATATCCTCTTCTTGAAATTATGAACTGATTCCTCATGATTACTCTAACAAAAACATCTGTAAATGAAGATTTGATCTTCGAAATTGTTATGGGCTATAAGTAGTTTTTTTTTCCTACTACGAAGCTTAGTGGGCTCCTGCTCTTTGCTTTTCAAATTCCATTTCAAAACTTTCCCATAGATAACGATTCTCTGTGCCGCGTCGAGCATCTTAACGAATGCTGCATTTCCTAGTACAAGTGGCACAATGATTGAGTCAGGCCTTGTTCGCAGTCTTTTTCGAAAAATGGATTCTGCCACGATAAGCATTTTCGTCATCCACCACGAAATGATGCTAGCCAGTTAGACTTGGAGGCATTCATATTCGAGTTAATCGAATGAGTGGCGAAGTTCTCAGTTTAGACTTGAAGGTCTGTTTAGTTTTGGTTTCTCCACAGCAGTTAGTTGGAAGCAAGAGTGCATCTTGCTTTCTACGAACGAATTCTTGTTCGAGCTGAAAGTGACACAATCAGTGGAGTGGAAAATGGCGACAAATAACGCGAATCTGCAATCCACTATAAGTCCGCCTTAGGAAGACCAGGATTAAGTGAAAATGTCTTCGTTTCCCATTCGGAAAAGTGAGGACATGCTACTGCGATGTACGTGCTGTCCTTAGGTTATGAAAATAGTCTTCTGTTCAAACACTGCGACTGAGACCTGACCTTTGTTGACAGGAAATGTGCCAAAAAAAAAACACAAACGGTGCGAAAACTACGTTTTTTGGATCCTTCACATTTTGAGTGAATGTTTTAATGAATCGCCATTGCAGATTCCGCTTCTATTGTCAACGAAGAATTCGAGCGAAGAAAGGAGGCAGTCAAAAGCTGAAACGACACCACGTAGCCCACTAATGACGGTAGCGAAAACGGTGAAAAATAAGTTTTCGAAGCTGACTAGAATAGGCAGACATGAGCAAGATATCTCGATGAAAGGCAGTCAAAGCTTCTCGGGGTTTGCTCTATTCTATAAATTTAAAGTTAGTTCAGTTTGTGAGGTGATGACAGAATAACTATGCTGGTAGTTTTAGGATCCGACAGCTAAAAAGTGCGATTCCTAAACGCATAGATCAAAATGCAAATCGGGTTATAAAGTCCTCATCAATGGAAGTGCCATCCACCAGTCAGGAGACCTCTGGATCATCTGGAACTAAACGTATGGTAGGTTGACGTTTTTGTATGCATGAAAACATGCTTCAGGAACGACGTATTTTGTCTTTTATTGTGAGAATAAACCCAGGTGAGAACCATCTAGAAATTTCTCCATTGAAATTTTTGCGCTTCGATTTTGGCAAAATGTTAATTTCAAGAAAATTTTGCAACCTCATGAGCAGTTGATTCATGACGATCCTATTAAATTGCTAAGAGGTAATGAAACTGCATTGTTGTACGTGAAATGAAATTCGTTCAGATTGTTCTCAAGTTGGAAAATATGCCCACAGAAGGTCCTTTGTTTTAGGTTGTGATCCCACAAAATCCTAAACATCTGGAAGATTTCTCAGAAGAATCATCTTTGGCCGAGACGGTCGTTCAGAAAAACACCAGTGGCATTGTCGCGGAAGAGCCCGAGGAGCCACCGAAGTCACAGGAGCCGAAGCAATCCCTTTCAGTCACTTTGAGCGAGGACGTACTTGTCATTACTCAGGAACTTCCTCTTTCCGTTCAATGGTAAATCTTGGCAAACGTTCGAAAAGAGGTGAAATGTCTGGGAATTTTTCAGGGAAGCTTTTTGAAGAGAAAAATACATTATGTTGACTTGCCTTTCATAATTTGTAAGTCAATGCATTTTTTGTCGAGCACTTTTCTTGCTTTCTGCGTCTAGTTTGGGTAACAATTATAACAATAGCGTAATAGAATCACTAAGGTGTCCGTGAAGCAGTGGTCGGAGGAGCCTGCAACACACACGTGAGATCGATCCCGGCACCCAAGACCCACCAAGCCTACCATCTCTTCGGGTTCGGAAAATTGGTACCAGACTTGTCTGGGAGGATGGAAGCATTTGCTCGATACATCGGTAGAACACCGTGAGTCATTGTAAAGGCCAAATATGCATTCAATCACTTCCAACGATACTCAATGAAGTGGAATGCATGGCGAATCCCTCAGGGATTGATCACCGCCGAGAGCTTTATCTTTTATCGTTTATTAATGAAATCATTCCACGAAGTGAGTAGTTTGTATTTTCTCATATTACCATTTGGGATGTTTAAGATAGGAAAAACGTTTACGGCAACATTCAACGTCACGGTTTCCTGCTGTTTGTTTAGTTTTTTATGTGATACACTGTATCAATATCCTGGCGATGATGTTCTTTGGTTTGAAATTGTGATTGGAACGTAGAGGTAAACCTTTAGATAAATTTGTGGAAACCTTAAATGGATAGAAGAAAGGGTCCGGCGTTTCCATCAGAAAGCCCAGCTAAGAGTAAATTAATACCAGGATCCACCACCGTCCTGGTATCAAAGTCGCATGGTGCCAAATCTCCCTCTGATCCACAAGGGCTGTGACTACCTGTGGTGGTAATGACCCTGGCTTAACCAGCAAATCTCCGAAAAATGGAGATTATGCTGAGGCCCACACAATCAGTGAGGATGAGCTATTCAAGTATCAAGTGTCAAGTAAGTAAATGGACTGAACATTCCAGTGAGAAGACAACACATTTTGGGAATCGCAATCAGTTATCTACCTCTAAAGGAAAATAGCTCGTCATTCAGCCTCAGTTTCCATCAAATTTGCTGATTACATAACTTGATACTCGATAGAAAGACAGAATCATCACCCACCATTACTGACAAACTAGTGTACGCAAATGATCACCATGACTTTTCTGCTTGCGACTTTTTATGAAAGAAAAGTTTTCTCAGAAGATGATCTTGCTTCTTTTCTGAAGACCGCAGCAATTATTATGCTTTATATTGTAGCCATACAAGAGTATTTTATTATTTATTATTTTATTATATGACTCGACATAGCATGTGTCAAACTTTGTGGATCCATGACCTGTTGCGTTCTACTCAATTCCACGCATCCACCATCCACGAAACTCCTCCAAATCGTGTGGATTCGGCAGCAGCTCTAGGATATTCTTCGTCCTGAGATATCCAGGCTAAAGTGTTCCTTCTTGGATTTCAAGGTCGGAGCTGGTCCTAGACAACTTCAACACCTATTATATTTCCCAAGTCCAGAAAGATGGGAGGCTGAGTGGACTAGGTGCGGGTCGAACCGGCGCTTTTGCGGGTTGTGCCGTCCGTGTAATGAACGGGGTCCAAGGAAACCAAGAGTGAGAACTAATTTGCACCAAGTACCTAGTATCGGTTAAGAAGAAACTTCTGCGCGACCTGCCGATCGCGTGAACTTCTTGGAACCTTGCCTGGTTATCTCAGCTCCTTCATTTTCACATCAAAGTGATCATTATCATCACTTGCCGCATATCAACCCATTCAGCTGGCGGAAACAAAGTAGTCCTTCTATATGACCAGTTGGAAACAAAGGGTCAAAAGCAGCTGGTGAAAGGCCAGCTAGCGAACGTCATCCAGGTGCATGGTGTCTGCTCATGAATAAAGATTTAATAATCAAAGTTCGAACCACCAAGTATATGCCTACTGAAATCCTCTTTATTTTCCAAAAGTTAATACAGCAATCTTTCGATTGTTGGAACAACTTGCAATCAATATTTTCCTAGATCGACTTTCAAATTATCTCGGCGTTAATCGCGAATTATTTTGTTCTTGATGAACTGTAGCGAGTTTTTTTAACGCTCCCTTATTCCGAATTCTCCATGACTTCGACAGATTTCGCTTTTTTCACGTCGACTTTTCCGCTAAGTGATTCCTCCTATTTGGTGCCCACAAAGGAGGGTGAGCCGCAACTTTTAATTCGTTCAACGTTGCTTATCGAAGGAATGATTCAGAAGCCCTTTGTTGCACTGTCCATAACCAAAGTTCAAACTGATGCTTTATCAACGTGTATTCTTTCTTTAATAAGTTTACACGAGGTTGCTAATCAATCTATATTCGGCTAACATTTTGATACTCCGGCCTCAATGCAGAAAGTACCAGATATGACTATCAATGAGGGATATTCTGATAATATACTAAGTGTTCATTTGCTCCTGTCTTACAATATCACCTGCACTTAAATATTTAAAAACCCTTCTCGATATGTCATGCGAATCGCAGTATTATTTCTATCATTCACTTTTTACGTGTTTAAACTGTTGAGCTTACACGAGGTTGTTATACAACTTTCACTCGGCTAACGTTGCGACGTATTCGCCTTCATCAGAGCCGATGATCCAAGTAGATGGTCCACAGTTTTTCGTTTTATCGATGTGGCGCCTTTGCCTTCGTACTAACTCGGATCTTTCTCATTGGAGCATCCCTTGAATGAGGCATACTCATCCAGCGGTGCCCTTGTACACAATATGCTGACTGTTAATAATGGTGGACTCAGGACCATCGACCCGGATCATCGGTTCTAGTGAAGCCGAAGTCGTCGAAACGTTAGTCGAATAAGGGTTGATTATCAACGTCGTGTAGGTTTATCAAGGAAATAATACATATTTATATATGTTCTTACAAAATGCCCTGCTTTACCCGTTGCGAGGTCGTTATAGATTTCCTTATTGTTATTGCTACTGCTGTTCGATGCCAGACGTTTCGGCGACCTCGCCCCTGAGAGCCTAGACGAACCATATGTAACAGTAGCCCCACAATTCCGTGAAAACAACAGTATAAATGGAGATTCAGCATGTAAATAAGCGCTAATTTTTCAAAAAGCTCACCATGCTATTAAATCACGCGTGTGCCGTTCACGGGGATGATGTGTGAAACCCATCCATGAGTATGTGTATTAAAAGTCCTGAGATCTGTTGCCATATCACGCGTCATAGTGATGCATTTGTCTTCTCCGTTCGTGCTTAAGCTTTTTAAATTTGGATTTGGTGTACGACTCACTCATCATTGCTCGTGAACATCACACGAGTGGTCCAACAGCACGATGAGTACTTGAAAAAGTGGCGTGTAGTCGTATGCTGGATCACCATTAGTACTACAGATTTCACCGAATTGTGAGGCTTTTGTTGCATATAGTACGTACAGGCTCTGCAGAAGACGCAGTCTCCGAAACGTCATCCATCGAGCAACAACAGCAATAACAATAAGAACGTCTGTACCAACCTCGTGTCAGCTAAACAAAGCAGTTTCGTAAAACGATATTATATATATATATATATATATATATATATATATATATGGATACTTTGTCTCTTTCTATTCTCTAAAAAGAATTATGAATATGTTTTTATTACTTATTTTGCACAACCCAGAATCAGATATTATCCGCGTCCCAGAACTTCCTGCATTGTGCATTGGTTTTCTCGCATTCATCATAAACAATAGTCCTCGAACCTTTGAGTGTTGTTTCGGCTGCCGCTTGAGGATTTTCGTATTTCTAAACGTCGCCGAATGGTGGTCGATTTTATTCGCGCTGGAATCTTGGGGAAGCCGTGCAAGGACATTCTCACATAAGCACATAGCTTCTGTGAATTGGAGAAAGAAAGCTGATCTCAGGCAAACTTGGTACTAATTTCCCGAACGCGGAATGGCGGAAAGGGGTTTGTTTGGCCCTGTCCGGGTTGTCGAACCCGGACCTTGCGCGTGTTGACATCACTATGAGTTATGAGTAAAAAATAGTAACCACGAGTTTACCTTCCACTTCATTCTTCGCCTAGTAGCATTCTTTTTCTGAGAAACGCCTAAGAAACCAGTAACAATAATCACTTGTCTTGAATTAGAAAACATACAGTTTCTAGCACTGACACTTTCATTCATCGCTTGGCAAATGATTCAGCTTGTTTTATTAGAAAGTATTTCTGAAACTATGAAATATCATACATCTGACAAATCATTGCAATAATCAACACTTGAAAACATTTTTTGCTACGACGACTTGCTTAAATATAAACACTTTTGTTTTAGTGATGAACGAACGGACATCATCGACTCAAATGGGAAGACTCAAAGGATCCATGAGAAAGCTACGGCGTTCGGAGAACATCGAATAAAAAATGTTCAAGTGTCGAAAGAGACCCGAAACGTGTCGCCTTCTCGAAAACAACACACATTTACCCTTGGGGAGAAGATTCCTGACACATCCAGTGAGCTAAAGGCAACAGAATCCCAAAAGAGTAATGAGAAGATAGAAATGAAATCCGCGTTGGACAAGATGGGACCAGCACCAAGATTCATTATGACGATAAAAACTCCCGAGCCGATGAGGAAGCACCAGACCTTTTTTATCGGTTTGGCTGATGCTCCAGTGACTGGCACTGTTGCAGTCTCTTCTCCCGAAAAGAAGAAGAAGAAGAAAACGAAAATCGTCAAACAACGTTCGATGCCTGAAGCATCTGTTTCTCCGGAGAGGTACGTGATGAGAATGAAAACTCCGGAGACACTAAGGAGACATCACACATTTACTATTAGAGAACGGTCAAGAAGTCCTGATGTACCATACATCGAAGAGGGTGAAATCACAGAACCTGTAGCCACTGTTGGAATGACCGCGACAAAAAAGGAGACCACAAAAGAAAAAGAGGGGAAGCGACCTAACGAAAAGGAGAGTACCAACGAAAAGTCGACAGTAAGCGTGAAAACACCGTCCGCACTGCGAAAATTGAAGACTTACATAGCAGAAGAAAAGCCGAAGCTGAAGACTGTGTCGAGCTCGAAAAGTGCCGACACTTTTTTGTCTTCGAAGACGAGTAATTCTGAACATTCACAAATTGTTAAACGTACTGCAAAGCCTCAGATATTTTTGCAATCAAAGAAAATGCAGAAAGCAATGGAGAACAATGAGTCCGAGCGTGCAAGCGATTACGTGAAAAAGTTTACTCCAACCACCGCTGTCGTGCCAGTGACGAATACTAGGTTGCAAGCACTTTTGACCAGGGAAACGAAGGTCACTGATCAACCGGAGACTATGAGAACGATGGAGCAGATGGAAACGGTTGTAGATCTGGAGAGAGAAAAAGAAATTCTTGAGAACCTGCCTCTGAAGACTGCGGAAATGTACATGCTAACAATGATGACTCCTACACTAGAAAGAAAGGAGACAAATGTAGAGCGAAGTATCGATGAAGAACCACCGGAGAGGTCATCGTCTCCCGAAAACGTCAGTCTTCTTGTCATGGGAAGACGATCACATTCAAGAAATTGTCAAAATTCTGGAGAGAAGAATTCCGTTGAAACAGAAGCCTCCCGATACGCCGTGGTCCGGCCACATAGGGGAAAAATCGAATTCGATAGAAAAGAACAAAGTCAGTCTGACCGTGCAGAGCTAATAGAGAGGAAGACCAGCGAGTTGTCGGTAAGACATTTGCCTTCACTATTGCATTCCAAGTGACTCGTACATTCAGCTAGTAGACCTGGTAAAGTTCTTTATAACATTCCAGATTCTTCTGCTCACTAAAATTTCGTCAGTTGTGGTCATCTATCCATCTTAGGTGATAACACTAAAAGGAAGCCCAACCTAATTCCTATGGAAATTCAGCGGATGATTAAATTCCACTTTCCATGACATGAACGCAGAGTAATGCCTAAATTAGGGAATTTGATCATTTAGACCAAAAAATACCAGTTATTCACGAGAACGCAACCACTTGACACTTGGATAACCCACGTAGTTTCGAAGTCCCGAGATGATTTTAAAATAAAACGACTTAGAATAATTGGCTGGTACGAACGAAGTGCTTTATTGAGTGAATTTTATCTCAATCCAGATGATTGTTCAGCGCAAAAGTTATTTTTTAGTGTGAGATGACGTCTCCAGAAGAGGAAATTCCGATGGACACCCATCTCACGCCTAGCGAAGAGCTCCACCGCGACGATGCTCTAATCACTCGATCGATTCAGCATCTATCGCTCGGTACCTCGTCATACAACAGAGCACCAGAAGTGGCATTCTCCGATCTGCATATCTACGGAGCTATCGGTGAAGACTCAAGTCAAACAACGAAAAGAATCCGGGAAAAAGCCGCTGGTGATTTTTATTGTAATTCTAGTATTTCTGCCGTACATTCGCATACATGCTGTTGATGCGAAGTGTAACCACAGGGATGCTGAGATAGAAGAAAGGCTCGGAACCTCAGTTAGGCTACGAACCCGCGATTACCGGGGCCCATCTGCTATCCATCTCGCCGACCAATGCCCTTGATTTGCCTTTCTCTCACCCTTGTTCGGTGCTATCAGCAATCAATTCTTTCCCGCCGACGGTTGATTGCTAGTAGTACCATTAGAGTAGAAAACTGCCGAAGAGGAAGCCAAAGCAAGGGCCTAAATTGGTGTAGTGGATAGTACATGAGCACAGGGAGATAGAAGTCACAGGTTCGAAGCTCATCCCATACTCTAAGTTTTGCATGTATCTCAGCATCCTTGTGTTTGTGTACAGTGTTATTCCAATGTAAGAAATCCACTCTTCAGAATGATCATTATTAATGATTCTACCTCCATATGTTTCTGACTTTAAAAGAAAAAGGAAATCTAAGCCGTTTCATTTTACGAGATCATAATGAGACGCTAAGCAAAGGAATCTGCTTTCTCAGAATCACGAATCTCGTAGTAGTGGTGGCTCAGAATTTCTGGTGACAGAGATGAGGAAGGGGCAAGATTGAGCGTACGTGGGAAATACCTAAAATTGTTTATAAACGGTGTTTAAAATTGCTATTGCGTGTCTAGAAGATGAACAAAATAAGAAATTGGCGCGAATTTTGTTAAAAAGGGAATGTCCCGGAGCGATTGTCGCCTAAACTTTCTCATGACAAAAACCTTTATATGTATGGCATATTCTTGTTATTTCGACCAAGTGAAAGTAGCGTCTTACCTTTCGTTCACTTGGGGATCTCCATTAATTTTTGATTTCAGAGACACTTCTGTTTCAACCTCCCAGTCCACCCAAGGAGGCATTTAAACCGATCACTTTATCGAAATCGACATCACCATTGAAAATCAAAGGACATTCCGACGTACGGCGAACCTCATCTTCTTCAGTGGTTCAGTCCTCTGAACTTCATAATATTTAGGAACCTTCTATATCGTATTATTCCTTTTTCTCATTCTTTATTGTACATTCTGTGGTTCTTATAACAAAATCGAAGAGCGAGACATCATGCTGAACTGGAAGGCGTAAAAAGAAGAGGATAACGAATGAAAAGATTTTAAAATTAATACATAATAAAAAAAGGATAAAGCTCTCGGGGTTGATCAATCCCTCAAGGAGACGCCATGCATTCGACTTCATTAAGTATCGTTGGAGGTGACTGAATGCATATCTGGCCTTGGCAGCTGAGTCGCGGTGGCCTATCGATGTATCCAACCAGTGTTGCTGTCCTCGCAGACAAGTCTGGTACAAATTTACTAACCCCGGAGGCATGGAAGGCTTGGTGGGTCATGGGCGCGAGGATCTATTCCACGGGTGTGTCGCAATGGCCCCCCCCAACCACTGCGCCACACGCGCCCATTAATATATAATATCCAATAATAATAGTAGTAATAATAATAGTTAACAGCTTAATGTTTACAACCTATTTAATAACTTAACTAATTGATTAAGTGATCTAACAATCTATTTAATAATTTAATTAATATTGCACGAAATATTTTATTAGCTATATCCATTTAGAATGCGGTCGACGAGGCCAAAGACGAAATGAAGAGGCTTCTGAACAGTCGCTCTAAATTCGTTGATCGAAAAGAGAAGGTGAGTCTTCTTGTGGAAAACGAAACAATTATAATCCTGTTACTGAGGTCTTTCCGCCGTGTTCCTTCGAACGGCTCTCGTTCGTCAAAACAGAGTAGGTTTAGGCCACATTTAACCTTTTTTGTTTTGCTTCATAAAGGCTGAAATGCAATATCACTGTGAAAAATTAAAAGCAAAAGAACAATTCTTGGAGCTGGTAAATCATTGGAACTTTATGAGCACATACGATCAGTTGAGGCAAATTTCAGCTTGAAGAGAGGGAGCGGCTGAAGCTGGAGAAACGCGAGAAGCAGAATTCGCCACGGCCGCCGAAAGCGCCGATCACAGCCAGGTTGGTGTGCGCATGCCATCGGCTGCGTGTCGGCATGTTCGTCATCTTCTACTTCCAAGACCAATATTCTATTCTTGAGCGCTATCCACGAAAACCTGTCTGCTACCCCAAATAGAGGTTGACTTCGCCTCGCACAACATTGTTCTTCAAATGAGTATTGCATTACTTAATCTTTTTCAAAACGTTCGCTGATTTCTTGTGATTTAGGCTTCTCCTATTTTATTAAACATATGTTTTAAAAAGAAATTCTCAATTTCGCTCAATAGATACGAACCTTTGTGATGAATTTCGAAACAGGATATGAAGTCTAGTGTTATAATAACTGTTCTAATAGTACCTCTGTTCCTTATCGGATTAGCGCGAAACAAGAATTTAGCAATGTGCTTGAAATAGTTTAGCATCCTCCCATGAGTGTTCTATTGGTTAAACCACCTAAATGAGATGCCCTCATGAATCATCATCTCTCACCTGTATCACCCGTCGTCCAGTTGAAAGTCGACTGACTGACTGACTGACTGAGTTGGACTGACTGACTGACTGACTGACTGACTGACTCGAGTTGGCGCCAGCAAATCATCCACTTTTCCCCGTCGCGTGCAAGAATTGCCCAGTGGGTTCTGCTCGCTCTAGAAACACGTTGAACATGACGACTTTATTCTAGGCTTTTCGTGAAGAACTCTGACCATGGGGTTGGTGATCTTTCCGCAGTTCGTTTAACATCTCGAGGAATCCGGTCACTAACGACTCTTGTCCATCGGTTGTCGTTCAAATGCATTACGTGTCCGGCTCACCCTATCTTTGATCGTTGGCGAATAGAACGGCATCTTTGGTTTGAATCTTTGGTCGTTGACGCAGGTCGTAGCTTCGGATCCCATCCCTTACTTGTGTGGAATGGGATACTCTTAGCATCGTCCTTGCGACTGCGCGTTCGATAACGCTGAGTGATCCTTAATTCTGTTTACGCATCGACCAGGTTTTGACGCTTACGTTAAGCCAGGAAGAATCGTAGAGCCGAAAAGCTGAGCACGGAGTAGAGTGTTCTCTGTTCCCTTCACTACATCCACGATGCCCTTGAAAGTTTCTCAAAGCCCTCGTTTCCTTCTGCTCAGCTCTGGAGCTAAGTAGTTCAACATGCTGATTTCCCAACCTAGATAGACATAACTGTATTCGGAGATATTCGTTCCGTTGAGCGTGAATAGGACATGCGAAACCAATCCGTCCTTCATGAGCATCGTTTTTGTGAGATTTAGTCGAAGATCAATCTTTCCACAGGCTCTATCAAAGTCGGCAAGCATACGTTCCACTTGGCTAATGTTTGGTGTTATAAGGACGATGCAACTCTGATGAGAATTGCTGATCTTCTCTCTTCAAGGTTTTCTTTTATCGCCTGTCCGCACTATTTCGCAAGTTTGGACGTAAGCTGGCAGTTACCTGTAGCTCGTACGATTCCACATTAGCGATTCCGCACCTCGAATGTTTCTACAGGCAGACGTCTCTTGTTAACTTTCGAACTCTCAGCTTCCATAGCGCTAATGTTAAGATGTTGAATGGGTCTGTCGTATTGCTCGTTGATGTTATCGAGAACAGCATCTTCTCATCTACTAATGAGCCAAATAAATGCCAATTTATGGTGCTTTTGAGACTTTGTTTTTTGAATTTATCGGCTTTTTCTCTTCTCCGCGAGAAATAAAATATTGCACGAAGGAAACGATAGTCTGATACCATGTAGAATTTTAGGACTACAGCGATATGAGCTAGGCAAAACCCTTTACTTGCTATGATGTGATCTATTTCGTTATGATACTCTCTATTGGGAGACTCCAACATCCAGCGTTGAGGATGAGGCTTTTGGAATTGCGAGTTACCATGAATTGTCTTCGTTGTCATGATAAACGCAGACAGCCTCTCACCCTCTTCGTTCTAAGCTAATCCGTGAATCTCAACGTTACGTTCTTCAGACAATCTTCTAGGTCCAATCTTAGCGGTAAAATCTCCAATGATGACCTTGAAGAATGTATGGTCTTCTCTGTAGAACTTCTCCAAGTCCATGTAGAACGCTTTGACTTCTTCGTCATAGTTTGATGTCGGCGCGTATACGACGGAAATTGTCATTGATCTGCATCTTTTTAATCGTAAACGTGCTATTCGTGCTGTTAGTTGTTCGAATGAACCAATGTTCATGGATAAAGTCGTATTAACGAGAACGCCGACGCCTACGACTCCTCTACTGTCGCATGTTCCGAGGAACAGTTCTTCTCCGGTGTCATAGACGGCGTGAAAGGCTGGCGTCTTCTCTTCTTGGCCAGACCGATGACGTCGTACCCTATCCTTTTTGCTTGAGCAAGTCTTGTAGAGGACCCGGATCCAAGTGTACGTGCATTGTAGGTCCAGATCGTAACGTTATTTATTTGCGATCTAGGCAGCTTACATTGGTCCTGAGATTTTAGCGGTCTCTCCGTATTCGTCCTACCCAACACTGCCGAATTGGAGGCTCTTTCGGGGTCAGGGGAATGAGGCCGATTTTTTTTACTGTGTTTAGCATTTTGATACCCGCGTATAGCTTGCTGGGCTCTGAACGTGGGGGCTGTGTATACTAACGGGTACCTTGCCAGTCTCTCCCAGAATGGACATGGAGCTTATTTGTTGGAGGCGGCTCCTAACCGCCCGCCATATACTTCCATGTCATTTGATTGTTATGTCATTTTTGATGCCTTCAATTCGTCGTCGTCAAGTTCATTGGGTCATCCGTGGCGTTCCTCATCTTAGAGGTCGAAATCACAGATCGGTGTTTCCGGAACCATGTTCGCATTGTTGGTTCACTAACACTACGTTCACCCCAAACTTCATTAGTGTTTCGAGCCCCCTCTGCTGCACTTCGACCGAGTTTGAACTCATAAAAGGAAATTTGAAGAAAAATCGCTTTCGACATCCAGAACTGCAAGGTTAAAATTGGTGAGAAAATTTGAACTTTGGCAAAATGTGAAGGTATGCTTAGAAGTGCAAAAAATCAGTTTTCTAATGATATATAATACTGAAAGGTACAAAGAATACCCTATTGACAGGAAATACATTAAAACACTAGATATTTTAAAGCGCTCATTTATTTCTGAACAGCCTAGTAAATGCATACTTTGAAAACGCAGGGTGAGAGCTTCAATACAACTGACGTTTAGTTTCACAATCGTAAATAATCCTTCCATACTCATTTTGGCCATGCTCAGATTGTTCATTTTCGGCAGAGTGAGACTCTCTGTCACCATTAAGCTCTGTAAATCCGTGATTTGAAAGACTCATGGAAATTATGCCGAGTACTGCCACCAGGCTCCTCCAATGTCATTGTTGGGCGTACTTTTACAGATAACCACGACATCACTTATTTTCTATTGCTAGAGTGCATCCTTTCGCCGTGCTTCAATTCTGATTCTGATAAATTCGTTAATATAAACATATGCATGCGAGTAATCTCTTATGACCATGTAAACGATGAACAAACTAAAGTGGTATCAAGAGGTTAATCGCTCCAATCCAACTTCACTGATGTCAAAAAAACATTTGGGCTTTAACTAAGCGCTCTCTGCCACCCGTATTATTCACCATGTGAAAAGGGGACACTGGTTATTAAGTACTTACGATACTTTGAATGTGAGGAGTTCTTCGGATGGAAAACCTAAGAAACCATCTGTAGAAAATGGGAGAAGAGTGGCTAAAGGTTGCAGTCTGTCATGAAGACAGAAGCGTATTTCTCTATCTACGATACAAAGTCTCGGATATGATCTTTACGAAATTATTGCTACAACGAAGAAATAGAAAGACGTAAAAAAATAGGTAGAAAAAATCGAACTTGTTGTTTCTAATTAGTTTAAAGTACTGTAGCTCAATTATTATGTGAACACCCTTCCTAAAGTGTTTTGACTTTTTCTCCTGCTAACTTCCCTAATCCCATCGCTCGTTTGCTCACGTTCTCAAACACAGTAACCTACTCGCAGTGTGGTTTTGCATGCTTTTGTAAGTTTTCTATAGCATTTATAGTATCCTCAGGTCGTTACGATCGGCTGGCAAAATGCTCGCACCGTCTTTCTTTCGTCGAGCTGACTCGAAAACCTCGCCGAAAACTGCGAAGGTGGGATATCGCATTCTATCACCTCTCTAAACCAACTAGAACATTCTAAAGTTCGTTTTCAATAGCAGCTGTCTCATATGTACTGTTTCATTTTTCAGCCACCTACTCTTGAAGTGTATATAAATAAATGCTAGCTTTATTGGTAACTATCCTTACATTTTCTCAAGCTATCATTTCTCAGAAGGCTATTTTCAAAGTGCCGTCCTTTCATCGCAATCCATATATAAGGAATGACGCTTTTTAAGCATCCTATTGCCCCCGCGAACAAGGAACCCGAGCGAGGAAAATATCTTGCAGAGTGAAACGACTTAAATAATTCGCTTACCAGTTGAATACCAGTAACACTAACTTTAATAAGCAGTCCGTACATGAGCATTTGCGCAAACTCGGTGATGGTTTCCAGAATCACTTTTTGAAATTGTTGCATTCTAATATTCTTGAGCTTCTCACGACCGACTTTCTATTAACCTCGGCATTGATCAAGTAATTCTTCGTATTTTTGTTGAGCAAACGCGAGGTGTTATTGTTCTTTATTCACGAATAAGCTGACGTTTCGGCAGATTTCGTCTTCCTCAGAGCCTGGAAAGGTCAAGTTGACAGCAATCCACTCGGCCAGACGCCTCCATAATCAAACAAAGAGACTCTAAACCAAGATTTCAATCACTTTGAACACAGCTTTGCACACTCACGCTTTCTATGAGGTTTCCACTAAGTATGCCACGTAGAGACCAACCGCACAGAAATCACGTGGAAGTATAATGTGCCCCCAAACATCAGAAAAGCAGTTTTATATACTGCCCTATATCACGCGTGATAATGAGGCATTCTTCCCTGTGGTTCATTTTCAGATTTCTGGAATTAATCCAGAATGTCTCGAGTTTTTCGCGCCTGTGTTCTTGATTCGCGTGCGAGGATCGTGGCACATACTTCAAAGTCGTCCCCGTTATGTCTCTGGGTCCTATGCGTGCGTAGCGGTGTATTTGGTCTATGTTTGCCGGCTAGGTGTTCTTTTATGTGGACACAGAGGAGTCTACCCGTTTCGCCAATGTATTCGTCACCGCACGTCTTACAGGAGATCAGATAAACTATACCCGAGCTCATGCAATCA